>JAIUJM010000013.1:0-75977 GCA_026262225.1 Inosperma sp. D86
AACTGAGGGGAAGGCGAAATCACCAAAGGCAGGTGTGTTGATTGAAGCAGAGGCTCGAGTGGAAGGTGAGGTATCGTGGAAGACGTATTTCATGTATTTCAAAGCAGGAGGAATCTATCTTTGGGTGTTGGTCGTTGGGATTCTGTTGGCTATGCGCGTTATCAATGTCGCGTACCAAGTAAATACTCTGTGCTATTTATTTATCTACATTGTCTTATCTGTTGTTTAGGTGTTCATTGCAAGATGGGGCGAAGCATACGAGGAAGCTCCTTCACTTTTTCGAAGGGTTTTCTGGGCTGTGACCTACCCTTGGTCTGGACTTCCTCCTCCAAATCGTGATGTCCGACCCTGGCTTTGGATCTTTCTTGAAATCTCCGCTTGTGGCGCCATAGCCCTTCTCGCCTCTCTCTCGCTTGGATATTATATTAGTATCCGTGCTTCTCGGTCCCTCTTCAATGCCCTGCTTCAAAGGTTAACGAGGGCCCCTGCTCGTTTCTTTGACACAACGCCAATTGGAAGGATCCTAAATCGTTTCACAACAGATATTAACACGATTGACGATGCCCTTCAACGGTCAGCCAGAGACTGTCTGTCAGGTATCCTCAATTTCTTGGTGTCCTTTGCCGTCATTCTCTATGTTGTGCCCTCCTTCGTTCCTGTTGCATTGTTCATCGCATGGCTGTACATCCGACTTGCACCGCCGTATATTCGGGCATCAAGGGATCTGCGGAGACTCGAATCGATTTCTCTATCTCCTGCCTTTGCAGGATTCGACGAACTGCTTAGGGGTATTGTGCATATTCGGGCATTTGGTATGGAAAGTCGCTACCAAGAGAGATTCTATGGCCGAGTATGTTGTCTTTGATCCTGGTTTGAAAAAAATATTAACTCATTTCTCGAAGGTTGACAAATTTCAGTCTTTTGATCATGTTTATGTGGGTTCTATAGGCAATTCAATCATCTGAAAGACGCCGAACATCTTCCTAGTGGCTTGTGAATGGATGGTTACGATGGCGATATGACTGTATGATAAAATTCTATCCGGCTGGGTTGTTACACTGTACTTATATCATATTCAGGTCTTGGATCCGTAGTCGTCTTTACTGCGACTTTGTGCGCTCTTTGGTCAGGCGTCACGGATGGCTCCGCCGCAGTTGTCATTGTTCAGGCTGGAATATTTGCGGATGCAAGCAGACAACTTGTCAAAGTTGCTGCCCAGTTAGAACTTGATTTCAACAGTGTTGAACGTGTGATTGAGTATCTTGATGTACCACAGGAGGCTCCGGCCGTTATCGAGAACTGTAGAGCACCAGCTTATTGGCCCTCTAGCTCTGGCAATTTGGTAGTTGAAGACCTAGTGGTCAAGTATGCTCCTCACCTTCTTCCCGTCCTGCATAGCGTGACGTTTGTTGTCAATCCTTCCGAGAAAATTGGGGTGGTACGTTGCTCTTTTGTTGCTGTCGTTCATCCCTAGTTGACAACGTTCTACAGGTCGGAAGAACGGGTTCTGGTATGATGCTTGATTCCACCTGGTCCTCATTCCTCACATGAAAATTTCAAGGAAAATCCACGTTGGCTATGTCACTCTTGCGCATGATTGAAGCGACAGAAGGCAGGATTCTGTGTGTTCGACCAATTCGTGGTTTTCTTTGACTGACGTGAACTAGGGTCGATGGCATTGATATTTCTACCATCGGTCTGGAAGAATTAAGAAATCGTATTGTGCGTTGATTTCCTCAACTTCTTGATTATGGTTTTACCTGCCCTATGTAGACCATCGTAAGTCAGGATGTCTCATTGTTTTCAGGGACGATCAGAAGCAACCTTGATCCTTTGGGCCTGTCCACTGTGGAAGAATGTGTCGAAGTTCTGGAACGGTGTCATCTATTGCCTTTGCTCAGGCACACTCCCACAAAAGAGGAGCCCACCCCACTAGATCGGATAATCAGCCAAGATTCTCTCAGTGCAGGGGAAAAGCAGCTCCTAGCACTCGCCAGAGCCATTCTCAGACGGACCAACATTATTATCATGGATGAAGCAACTTCCCAGGTGGACTCCAATCTCGACGACAAGGTATTTATTTTTCAATCTTCATTTACTTTAGAAATTAAGGAACGTAAACTTTGAAGGTTCAACAGACTATTCGGGAAGAACTTAAGGGCGCCATCATTATTACAATTGCTCATAGACTGAAGACCGTTATGGATTATGATCGCATACTGGTTTTGGACAAAGGACGTATTGTGGAATTCGACACGCCAGCGAACCTACTCAGTATCAGGGGCAGTGCATTCCGAGAGATGTGCAGGAAAAGCACGGACTGGCCTTTGTTCTTGAAGATTGTTGGGAAAAATGGTCAAGGGGAAGAGTCGAGCCGTTGAAAGGTTTATCGTTACACATGATGCATCTGATGTCCCGTACGAATAGAGACCCTAATACGTTGAGTTCAAAATACCACAGAATCATTCATTGCGAACCGTTTTATCAGAAGGCATCTGCTTTTCAAGGTAATATGAACCCGCCCATCCTGTACCGCCTACAATGACCATACCCCACGATATCAGGAGGCGTGTGCGTGGTGGCAGGGCTGATATACAGATTGGTCAATCAACAATATCGAAAGAAAGAACCTATCTCCTTACCCAGCCATGATTGCAACAGAGACCGATTCTTTACGGGGGGCAGTTGAGTTGCTGTGTTTTTCATTTTCGTAGCCAGATTGAAGGACAAGGATTGTAATAATATGAATAGGCAAGAACAGATACGGCTTGGACAGACTTGGGATAAACTCAAAGTGAAGGCTGGGTGTCCAGCGAGGACGTCGAATCGACTGGGAGGTCAGGGCTGTCACCTAGATCTCACGTGGTATGATAATTGGGTAAGCCACAAAGCGCTTCACCCTCACTTTACTTGTCTCGAAGCCTTACCCAGTCGCGTGTCATGTCTGCTCCTATCGAACAAAATGTCCCCAACCCCAACGGCGAGCCTTTTTTTTCTTCCTTTTACGTTTTATTTGCTTTTCGTTCCGTGCTAATCTACTTTCTTTCTCTTTACTCAGTCGACGACGTTGATGTTCCCGTCGAGCCTAACCTCGACGAGTACGTCTGGACTGTGGACTTCAACAATGAGTGCTACGAAAAAGCACTCAAGCGCGCCAACTCACCCTCCGGCGAGGGCGGTAGCTCCGAGGATGAAGATGTCTGGTCCAGCGACGACAGTGTCTCGAGTCCCTACGACGTTCCCAAGCTCGAAGCGAACTCTACTATGCCGGCGTGGGTCCCAACGGATGCGGGCCCAAGCTCATCTACAGGAGCCTTCTGGCCCTGAGGCGTACAAGCGCCTCATGAGGGTTGTTGCCGTTCCAGATACTCACGAGTTTGGTCCGAATATCACGTGGGACGCGATTCGGGACCAGGTGCTTGGTCTTCTCGTTACGCAACAGTTTCTTTGCTCACGTTTCGTTCTCAGGTTGTGGTGTTGCTCGACCAGAAGAAGATCAAAGTCACATCGGTCGATTTTGTTCGATTCACTTGGCTGAACAAGCACGCGGACTGGGAGATCGAGGACGAGGATGAGGACAAGAACAACGATGCCAACGAAGAGGAAGACCTGAACTACGACGACATCCCACGCATCCAGCCCGTCGAGTACGGAGATCGCCACTACACCAACCCGACTATCTGGATCGGGGTCTTGCCTGACACTCTCACTGGCGGCGTTGCGCACGACTCCTCCAAGGACATCCGTGCCTTCCTCGACTCGCTCCACGTCCAGAACATCGACATTGCCTACCGTGAGTCGCTCTACTAGCCGTTGCCCGGTCACGGTCCAGCCCTTTTCCCCCCCGTCGAAGACAATGGCTCTCTCAAGGATGTCATCGACAATGTCTTCAGTCTTCCTATCGCCGGTCGTAAGACGACGATGCAGGGTACTCTGGGCCCTTCCTTCCGCGTTGGAAATAAGCTCTATGCTATTACCGTCCGCCACAACGTCTTCGTGCTCAAAGGAGACAACGAGGAATATCACTACCACGGTGCGTTTTGACTTCTGCGACCTTGAGAAATCCAAGAGCTTCTCTGACTTTGTTCCATGGCTAGATTCCGCGCCTAAGAAGGAGGTCACGGTCATGGGCGCGCCCGCCTTCAAAAACTACCTGGCCTTCATCCAAGCCCTGATTGGCACGCATCTCGACGCAGTCGCGAGTCTCGAGAAGAAGATTACGACGTTTAGAGGCCGGGTCCAGGACGGAATCAACGTCGTCGAATCGCAGAAGAAGCTGGGCGAGCACGAGATTCAGCTTGCCAACACCCGCACCAAGATCGAGGATCTCAAGAACTTCGTCAATATCAAGAAGAAATGGAGCAAGGCTAAGGCGCGAGTTATCGGGTTCGTCGCGACCTCTGCGTCATCGAGCTCGACAAGGAGAAGTTCAAGTTTATGACCGGGAACCTCTTGAGCCTTGGTGCGTTGATAGTCAATCTTCACTAAATGCCGCTGATCTCAGCTGTGCTTCTCTCCCTCTCTCTCTCTTCCAGGTCCCGAGATGTCTGAGTCGAAGCTCGAGTCCCTGATATACCAGCGTGACAACGTCCCGTCCGACTTCAAGTACCCCGACAACGGTCTCCTTGCTCTCCGAGGCATGCTGACCGCCGACCAAGTCACCAACCTCACCAATCTGAACCTCCAAGGCGATCGCGTTCGTCGTGTCCTCAAGCGTGGCTTCACCACCAACACCACCGTCGGAACCCTCACGAGGTTCATGTCGTTTGTTCGCCAGTACTTCCAGACCGGCAACCAGGAGTCGCTCGAGGTTGCCATCCTCTCCCACGAGCAGGACTCGGGCACCTTCTCCAAGGGCGGTGACTCAGGATCTCTCATCGTCTCCACCATCGGCGAGTTCATTGCCCTGCTCACAGGCGGTACCAACAAGGGAACGGATGCATCCGACATCACCTACGCGACTCTCTTCGAGTGGGTCTGGGATCTCGTCAAGGCCGAGTTCCCTGGCGCCAACTCGTATTTTGACAACCTTGAAGAGTTTCTCGCCGACGTGGCCTAGGTTCGTCTCTTTTTCTCCTTTTTTCTCCTTGCCATACCCGTGACTTATGACCTTTTATGTCTACAAACGGCGAACGCGACTGTCGTCTTTTTTCTTCTTCTGTCTGTGACTCCTTTCTCTCTTCTGTGACCCACAGGCTCACTCCCATTAGTCTGTGAACTCGTTCTGCTGTTTTGATATTTTTCTTGTCCTCATAGATGGACATCCTCCATTTTCCTTTGAAGTCGTCTCTATCCAACTGTGAGGTTGGGCAGTCAGCACCTAACCTTGGCTACAGTAGTCTCGCTCTGTTTGGGGACTCTTATCTTCGCTTTAGTATTAGAAGGAAATTATCTAAGGATAAACAGATAAGTAGAAGCAGATGCTTCATGGTCTTTTGTTGTGATGTACAGAACATATACATAACGAGTAATTATCATGCCAAAGTCGTGCCATTGTACCTGATTTACACTTGATCAATCAAAATACCGTTATCTTATACCCGCATGTAATTGAATATGTTATATATGAATTCTGTGCTGAAAATTTACAGCACCATGAGTTGACCTTGAGTTAACTTCATGACCTCAGCGGATCAACTTTTTATGACAGGCAGAGTCCGTGCAACAATCGAAAACGTGGTGCTTGACGACCAACATTGCCCTCTATCCTCCTCTATCATCCTTTCGATCAATGAGTGTTCTTAAATTTGTAGTAGTGACTTGATTTCCTCAAGCGCAGTAGTACCACTGTAACGGGATTCCGAAATGCGAAGAAACAAGCACGGAACTCCGTGGCAGATGATTAACATACGGCGGGTCTGCAAGATCTGTGATACATTCAGGTGTGGTCAATCTTGTTAGCTTCTGGCAGGTGAGTGTTCTTACGGTTTGCTCAAAGACCCCATTCAAAACCGTACAACATAAAAAATACAGTTGCTACTAGCTTAGGAATGTCGCATTGTATACTTTTCTATCATCCATCTCTTGTTGTCTTTGATGAGCTTTGATGACTGGAAATAGTTTTGATAAGACCTCGCAAGGCCTGGAGGGCTTCACTTCACTACAAAACTACTTGTAGGTAGACTAATAAATTGGTAAATTGACAATCAGAGCGTGAATTTTTGAAATACGGAACGGAAGGGGTCGGGAGAGATGTAAGGTTAAATACCAGAGCAATCGTCTGAGAACCCTACAGTTATCGTCTCTGCTTGTGATAACACTCTCCCTCAACCAATTCATCCGAGTCAACCAACTCGAGTGAGTGCTGCGAAAGCCCTCTGGCATATCTTTGGTGACAGTACATTGGGACTAACTTGAGCTAGACGTCTTACAGTATCACAATGAAAGTCTCTGCAACCTTTGGCGTTATCTTCGCAGCTATCTTCATCCAGACCGCCGCGGGGTTATACTGCGCTTCTGGTTGTTCGGCTTGTTGGAAAAATGGCGCGACTGGTGTAGATATCAAGATACCTTGTTTGACGGAAGAGGGGACCTGCACCATAGGGTGCCCCTCGGGCTACAGTGACCAGCACTGTGCCAAAAGCAAGCGTTGCGAGTGAGTAGACATTTTGTGGGAATTAGTAATTTTCTGACGCTAACGAAACGCTATTTGCTAGGTGCGACGATGGTGATTGTCAGGAGCTTGGCCCATGTATTTGCGGTATCGCTAGTGGTGATGGACGCATGTGGTGCAAGGATTGCTGAATGAGCCTGCAATATCGGGATCCATAATGTAAAAGAAATAAAATTGTATTGTACGAGTCTTGTTGAAAGCGTTCCATGGCATTATGGAAGTCAACCCGATTAGATATCCAATCAAATAAAATATGTGAAGAGCAATGTTATTGACTGAGCTGAGGATACTACATGCCTGCCAAGAATGGTTTATGGGCAAACGCCTGCGAACACGGTCTTTTGTGATGTACAGAACGTGTACAGAACGTGTTGTTAATTATCATAAATAGATATGCGCATGTATCATCGTACCTGATTTACAAGTCATCAATCAAAATAGGACACTCCATAGCCTGTTTTGGTAAGGGATCAACCGCCGCCAAAATAAAACCAAATAAAACAATTGTCAAAGTTTTTCCGAAAACGCTGGAAGATTCAAAGTGGCATAACTTGAAGTAAGTATACGAGGGCCTGCAGTGGCATTTCCTGCTTTACTACTATTAAATGTGATTTTCCCCCCTCCTGCTTCATTTTTGTTTCTTTTTTTGTTGTTTTTTTGCCAAGTATTACTTATCAAGCTATCTGTTATATAAGTACTGGCACAATTCTGGAGTCTGTGCTGAAAAATTGTAACACCAATAATGAGTTAACCTCATCACCTTAGTGTATCAACTTTTTTATGGCAGGCGGAGTTCGTGAAACCATCGAAACCCTGGTGTTTGAGTTGAATTCCTCAAGCGCACAGTACCACGGAATAGAATGGTAGAAGAAACAAGCATGAGGAAGAAACTTGAGTGGCCAATAATTAATCAACATGCCCTAACATGTGGGGATGTATCTCTTCCTTCAGTGACACATGCAGCTATAGCCAATCTTGTCAGCTTCTGGCAGGTGAGGATTGACTTTGCCCTCAGACCTCATTCAAAACTCGAATATATATATATAAAGCAAGGGAAAGGAGATTATTACGGTATCAATCTTGAGGATGTGTTAAGAAAGATAAGTAAGGAAGGTATAATAGCATAGAGGGGGACCTCACAGGCATGGACAACTTCGTTAGACTTCACTTCGCTACAACACTACTTGTAGCTAGACATATATCAGTAATTTGATAATCCGAGCGTGAAACTTCGAAATATGCGGGATAGATGCCGGGTTCAATACCCAGAGAAATCGTCTGAGAAAGTCAACCTCTCTGCCAGTGGTAACACTCTTCCTCAACTAAGTCATCCAAGTCAAACTAGGAATCTTCTGAAGGTAACAAAACGCTAACTGCTAGATGCGACAATGGTGATTGTTACTGCTGCTTGGCCCATGTATCTGTAGTGTAACTAGTCGTTATAGACGCATGTCGTGCAAGGATTGCTGAATGAGCTGCCAATCTCTGGATTCGTAATGTAAAAGAAATAGAACTGTTAAGCAGTGTAAAGTCGACTGAGTCTAGTTAAAATCGTTCCACAGCGCCAAAGTTGAGGCGATAAGATAAATATGTCATGAGGAGCAATATTATAGGAAAACAGAATTTTGGTTGTCTTCAAATATTTGCCCGTCTATTTATGTATACAAACTGAATAGGTTTATAGAACAAGTGATAGAGCCGCTCATTAACATTTTCCAAACATTTGCCCTTCCCAATTACTAGCAAACTGACGTCCACTTGCTCAAGTTTCAACTTGACTGACGTGGAGAGCGCCAATGGCTCTGACATCTTTCAAGTTTCCATGCCTTCGGGGTACTGCCGATGATTTATATTGATGATCTGTTTGCCTAGAAACCTCCCACAACACACTGTTCGACGACTCTTTTAAGTCATTTGCGTCCAGTCACTGGCAGGTCGAAGACGGGCGTTAAGCCATACTTCTACTTCTATCTACTTCAAAGAAACCAGGAAGATGTCGGATCTTCATTGGACTTTCAGAGGAGAAACAGTCCTGTTGCCATTCATCGTTTTGGACTCCGTGGGCGGGTTTGCATTAGCAAGCCTATTGTCTTTTACGGTTTGTCTGTGCGAAAGGTGAGTAAGGGCGCTGACTAAATAATTTAGCAAACACACTGATTGTTATCCCTGTAATTCTAGATTCTTGACCTTTGCAATCGATACGCACTGGGAGCCGCACTCTCTGAAACTGTCACGTCGACTGCTGGCATTATGGAGAGCATGGATGTATAGTATAGTGACTTCTCTTCGGCTGTGAGCAAACTTTATATATCGTTCTTCTCTAAATTAACGGAACAACTCTACACAGTTGTTACATGCTCATTGCGATGACATTTCACATGGGGTGAGCCCCCTATGGCATCTCTGCTTTGATGTATCTGTTATTCTAACTTGACGCTAGACTCTTCTTGGTTATTGTAAGATAATTAAATTTGTTTCTGGAGAGCGGAAGACTCAGAAATGATTATAGATCGCCACACTTTCTCTTTCCCAATTCTTCATTGAACTTCAAAAGCTCCCCAAACCTCCTTCATTATCTCGGTAAGCCAACAGAACCTTCGGTCGAATAAGGTACTAATTTGTACATCCTGCCTAGAATCATGGGACCGGACCTTCAGCCACTCATTTCTTCTCAGAACCAGCAACCTTTCCAAACTCGTCCGCGATCCAAGTCGAAACCAGATGAAATCTTCATCCACCCAGCGGAGTCTAATCTCGCCAGAGCCGATGCAGTTGCTCTAGAGCTAGGTCTGGGAGGCGAAACAGAACGTGTTACCGGCCAATCTTACTCCCAAAAACAAACGGTAGTTTGGGAAACAGGGAAAGGCCCAGATGTAGCTAGACAGATGCTGGCAGGAACAACTACACAGGAATATTCACAGCGTCAGTCCCATGAGCAGTTTTTCATTGGCAAAGGCAACGACTCTGACTCGGATTGAATAACTGCGTCATGATCTGATTTCTCTCATCTCTTAACTTTGCTACAGTGCTTTGACCATTAGATACCTCTTTACTACAACCCATGTATCATAGATATCGCTGTAGTCTATATGAATATTCCTTAAACTAGTACATTGTTAGAGATGCGAATGTAAAGATTGCCCAAGAAAATTATCTGCGAAGGTCCAATTGTTTCTGTCTAGTTGCCTCCCGTTGGGATTGTGCCTACACGTTTAGCAACAAAACTGCGCTTCCCGGGTAATAGTGGTCGAGATTGATCAACCCCTTCCGACTTCTTTTGCCACTGATCAATTAGTTTGGTTACTCCTTGATAAGCCTGTTCTTGCTCTATGGGCGAACGTAGCTCGTCTGCCCTTGTAGCAATGGGAAGGTCCGGGGGTATGGATATCGTTCGTTTCCGAGGTGATGTTGATGTTACTTGAGTAGTGAACGTTGAATCTTGTTTACTCGCAGACTTTGCAGCCCGAGCCGCTGCGAGAGGATCAGTGCGATTGCTGGAGGTTATAATTGTGGGAGCTGCCTTGATGGAAAGCTTATGTGGCCTTGAAGCTATTTCTGTCTTAGTGGAAAGTGGTCGTCGATTGTCGGACACTATCCTGTTGTGTGTTTTCTCTAGCAGTGATGAGGGAGTGCCAACACCGAGATTCTGTTTGAGAGAATCATTTATTTTTGCGCGAGATTTGGAAGGGCTGGTGCTCCTTAACCGCGGCCGTTCCTCAGGCGTCTGGTTTGGGATTTCACTAGAAGAGGACCCTTTCTGCCCATTGGCACTTGATTCAGGCCTAGCTGACACAGGTCTAATAGGAGATGATGGCCCAGGGGGTAGATGTGTACCTTTGCCACCAATGGCCTCGTATTTCTGGACCATATCAGATATCGACAGCCGACGAGGTGTCCTTGAAGATGTTTCTTCTGGAGGCATGAGATTTGTGGGACTAGATGACGATAGTGTGGAGCTGTCGCTAGACTTGGAGGGGAAGAGGAACATCGACTGAGGACGCGAACGTGTAGCAGTAGATACATTAGGTTTGGTGACAGAGGGAGGTGCCGGCGGCTTCTGCTGTTTAGAAACTGACGGTTGTCGAAGAGGGTTGCGTCCCGGAATAGGGATAGCTGCAGTTGTACTCCTGGTCGTAGGGGAAGGAGTTGTCCTTTCTACTTCCTGCTTCAAAGGAACAGCCAAACCACCAGTCGTTTGGGGCTTTCGCGGGGCGTAATCACTAGCTCTGGGAGTTTGAGAAACTAGAGAATCTGGTTCTTTTTCCTTTGCAAGATGTCCTCCACCGTATTGATTGACCAAATCGTGCACGGAGCTTTGTCTTTCCTTCGTTCTCGGGACATGTTTTCGCTTCGGTGTGCCCTGCGACCGTAACGCGCCTGGCTCTTCAGGTCCTTCTTCACCACTTGATGACTCAGGTTCCATCTCCTTGCGAACAGGGCTCCAGTTGTCTGTAAGACCACTCGACAGGGAGGCATTTGCTTGCTGCACATTATTCCTTTCGACGTTTGGGAACGTAAGTGTGAATTTTGACACTGAGGGCGACAGATCCGCCAACTGGGGTTCATTTGGAAGACGCTCAGGAGTAAAGATATGCTGTGCAGTTGAACTCGCAGGAATTTGGAAGCCACTTTGCGCGATAAAAGATGCTCGTTTACTAGGCGAATCACGGAGCACAGGTACATCTGTCCTTGGACGGGATGTTGGCGCTTTCTCGTGGTCCTCTCCAGTCAGCCAATCTCGAGAAGATATATCTGACGGAGGGCGAGCTGGTACCTTAGGAGGAAGAAGACTAGAATTATCAATCAAGGTATCTTGCGCTTTACTCGGAGTTGGGCTGGCAACTGCACTCTTCATTGAGATAGAACTCCGGTGTTTCCTCAATAAGCTCGGTCTCCGTTGGTGTATCGGGCTTGAGGGGGCCTCACTTGGGATGTGACGTTCAAAGCCAGTCTGTTTGGAAGTACTACTACTCTGTTCCTCTTCCTTATGGTCAGCCTTAGTTTCCTCTGCTGAAGTGGCGACCTGCTCTGACCGTGCGTTGTCATGAGAGTAGGTCACATTGGTTATAATGTTAGGCCTCAAGTGAATACCACCCATCCCAGGAGTTGTGAATTGACTGTTCGTGACCAATTTTTGAGAGGCACGAACGTCAGAAGGCTTGAATTGTGATGTAAATTTCACACTGACGTCGCTCACAAACGACGGGTAGAGGGAGGCCGCAGAGGGTATGAATCGCGCATCTAGCTCCTCGAGCGAAGGGAACCTCGATTCGATGGGTAATCCATCAGCATTTCCTGAGGGTAGACCCTCCGTACGAGCCAAATGGGATGGTACTGCAACTGAGGAACTCGGGTTATTTTGTATGCTCATGAGCGCCGGGGAGACTGACGGCTGTTGAAGCATCGGAGAGAGATGAATAGGTCGAGGCGAGGGCGATGGCCGTGGAGAGGAACCTACGTTTGGTTTCTCTGTGGTTGAACGTAGCCAATCACCTTGAGGTTGGGTGTTGGCCATAATTGCCAACCCTGTACGGAGCTTTCTTGCTTCACCAAGGGTAGGAGCTGGCCTCGAAGAGGGTGTCATTAGACCTAAACCATCAAATGCGTCTTTCTCTTTATCTTTATTTGGGATAATTCGGTCCTGTTTTGGTCGGAGCATTCGCGAACCAGTGAAAGCTAACGGCGTTGGTACAGGGGATGGATCATTGTTTTTCGGGGCAATCGATGTCGGAACAAGTCGGGGACTAGGCTTTGGCTTCAGTACAGAAGTTGTATTGGGATCTGAAGCAGACCACAGTTTTTCAGCGAAATCATCACCAAACCCAGTAGGCCGAGTGTTCTCTGGCTTGGACACTTGCGACGCTGTGTTGACAGACCATGCATCATCCTTATCTGTTGCAACCTGTGTTTTTTCCTTTGCTGATTGCCACGCTTGATCATTTTCGGTGCCAAATTCAATTTCCACCCAGCTCTTTCTGGCCTCCCGCGTCGTCGATTCCTGTGCAGCCTTCTGCGGACTTTGTGGGCGAGAAGACGTTCCTTCTTTTCCATGGGTTGGCCTACCGCGACGCATAGGAGCAATCGCTTCAAGAACTTTGTCGCGTGCTTGAGTGCCATGATTAGGGGGTATCGTGCTTATAATAGACCCAGGACCGTAAAGAGATACAACGGATTTCATCGAAGGAGTTCCATATGTCACGAGTCCGTCAAGAGGGTTGCTTGCCGGGAGGTGCTTCGCTTGCTGAGAAATACGGGGTACTAACGGTGGTGTTGCCGAGGGAGCATATGAAAACTTGGACTTCGTCCCACGAAGGCGATGCACCTGAGCTAAAAGTTCAAAAACAGTTGGCCGTTGAGAACCATGTTCCCGTAACATGGATGCTACATGAATAACAGTGTCAACAGTTATGACATTTTAAAGAAGCTGAGGCCACACACCAATTAACACGTTCATGTCTTGAGAATAAATAGGGTATGGGGGAGTCCGATATTGGACATTCAAAATGGCCAACGGGCCATGCTCCTCAAACGGAGTTGTATAGTAACACAATTTGTAAAGCAAAACGCCAAGAGCCCAGACATCGCTTTTCTCGTTGATAGGGCGTTTTGAATAAACGTCAACCATTTCCGGCGCTCGGTATTGCAATGTGGTGTGTTTATTCAAATCAGCTTCCAAAGCCCGGATTTCTTGCATGTTTGACGGGGGATTTGCAACTGTTGTTGCGGATCCAAAATCACATAGTTTGAATGACGTGCTTGACGATTGGAGGATGTTCTCAACTTTCAAATCACGATGGAGTAACGGAGGGCGGGAGTTGTGCATGAAAGCAACGCCTTCACAGACATCTACGAAAATTTGTAAAATCTCGGCTTCTGTAAGTCGTTCGCGTAAACGGCGGTTCATCATGTCAATGATACCACCACCTTCAGAAAGACGATCGGTTTAATTCTCCGTCAAATTTTGCCTAACTTACCGGGGCAGTATTCCATGAGGATGAAAACCTCAAAAGAACCATTTGGGAGTTTATGCCATGCAGCATCGATGAAGTGAACAATATTCGGATGACCCTTCAGCAATCTCTGAACAAAGAAAGTTCATCAGGATAACTGAAATAAGATGCGATTAGCGTACCATGACGTCGACTTCTTTCTTAACCTCCGTTAGCATTGACTCATTGGCGACTGCGATTCGTTTAAGGACATGATGAGTTGTGTTGTACACCGGTGCAGGGGTCCGAACCAGGTAGACATGGGCGAATCCACCTATTAGGCATCAATCATTCAACAATAAATCTTACTTCATATGCAAACAGACCTTGGGATAGATATCGTTCAACCTGAACTGTGTAATTGTTGACGGCGATCGTCTGTCCAGGGGCGAGGGTGCCTTTATGTTGTGGATATGACTGTAGCATTTGCTATATTCCGTTGAAAACACAATAATCTATATATTTAGAAGGCTAATCGGCTAGCAGCGGTACGCAGACATTAAGGAGAACGAAAGGGTGGTGTGTTGCCAGTGTCATTCAGCGTTCATCCGCCAACACAAACGCGAAATGGCAACTCATCACATGATCCGACATAGAGAGATTGTGGCAAATGCCATTCAAAGGAACTTGAACAATGATAAAAGCCCAGCCAGAATTGTCGTCATATTCTAACTAGTGCAGGTGCACCAATGAATTCGGAACATATCCGCGTTACAGCCTTTTCAATACAAAAGTTGAAAAGAAAATGTTGGGCTATTACTTCGTCCTGAGGAAGCAATACCTGACCACACAGCTATTATCTGGGAAATGGCATTCACTGATTAATGTATCAGATAGTTTGGCTACAGTAGTAATTAGAGGATTTTCTGGGAAACAAAGGTTAAGAGTTTGCACAATGCTTAAGACTCTGGTTCAGAATATGTCAGGTGGCTGCAACGTACCTATTCTTGGCACACAAAATTTTGCCACTTGAGAAATGCTCACTTCTGTATATTTGCAGTACTTATGGTTGGAAGGATTTCAAATCCCGCCTATACTTGATAAATTCAACAAGGTTCTCCCAGACTTCGTCTCCTCTCCGCCTGAGCTCCTTCCCCCCACTTCTACGTTTATCAATAGCTTTGACTGCTTTTTTGACCCCTTCTACACTGTCAATGAGCCGATCGAGGTATTTATTCTGCAGAAAATTGACATCGTAAGGTAACGTCTCATCAGAATATATGTCGATCAGTGCTGATGCAGCTTGGATCATCGGTTCCGTAT
Organism: Inosperma sp. D86; assembly: GCA_026262225.1. Taxonomy (NCBI): domain Eukaryota; kingdom Fungi; phylum Basidiomycota; class Agaricomycetes; order Agaricales; family Inocybaceae; genus Inosperma; species Inosperma sp. D86. The sequence goes on from JAIUJM010000013.1 coordinate 14,866, forward strand.
CAAGCGATGAAGGCGTAGATGAGGTCGGGAGGAGGGAGAGTAAATACTCTGATATGATCTATAAATTTAAGAGATGTCAACAATGATAATCCGAGGGCAAAGAAAACCGGAGGTTACTTTATTAGCTTCAACAGCCGTTGCATTCTGTGCAAGACATTCCAGAGTACCGATGCATTTTACCCTGAGTTGAGAATCAGATGTCACATTGCAAAGGTCTATCAACGCTTTGATGTGTTCGTTGCTTGGGACCTGAAGAATAAAACTGATAAATTATCTCCAACTCCAGAATAGGTACTGCTTACCAAAGACCCTTTCCAAATCCGACCAACACCCCAAAGCACACCCACTGCGACATCCCAAAATTCCTGTCTTCGCTCCTGCCCAAGACCAGTCTGGGTGCCAACCAGACCAAGTGCAGACCAGACGCAGTTCCAGATAGTAAATCCACTATGAACATCGGAAGCAACACCTGGATTAGGCATAGATGTCAGCGAGAGGAAAATGTTATTTAAACATTCCAAAGCAGCAATGTGTAAGGCACCCAGAGCAGATGTCGTTGGGGGATGTATTGACTGAGCGGCTAAAGGGGGGAACGACAGAGCCGTTGGTTGTATAAGAGTCAGAAGTGGTTCAACCAATGGTGTTAGCAAGGATAAGTTGGTGCTGTTTCCGTTCGTAATGGTTTCTGCCTCAGCTCCCATCTCAATATCATCGCCGACTTCGATATCTGCGATCGTGCATATTCGGTATCACAGACAATAGCAACACAATAAGCGACAGACCTTCATCGTCCTTGTCCTCCTCCTTTACGTCGGGTTCTGGATCAGGCAGTGTCGCAAAAACACCAGTCAAGATTTCAAGACTTAATTGGACAGCCCTCAATTTTGATTCAACGGCATCAAGCTGAAGCTCTATTGACGACTTGTGGTCAGATTTTGGCGTCTTCAGCGATAGATTCTCAATCTGGGGCTCCGAAGCCTGTCGGTGGACCAGCTCTTGTATGGCGCTTGTAGTCTCTTGAAGCGATATCGACGTGATGACAGGGGAGAGAAGAGGTAAAATAATCTCCTTATCAATGTCGATGAAAGATGCAGTTGATGGTGGAGGAATCGGAGAAATGTTGCGTAGAGTACCTGTTCAACTGTACAGAGAGTGATATCCAACTGGAGGAAATTGATCCTACCAACTGCCAGGATTGAGAGTGTGACATTTCGAGGGTCTGCTTGTGTTTCAGATACGGCCTCATTTTGTTCTTTCCGCGCAATTGACGAAAGGCACGCAATGTACCTCCCATCGCTTCTTATTTCTTCAATGGTTGGCAAATTGTCATCGGTAAGGATATACAGACATTGGGCTAACAAAATGCAAAATGGTCGATTGGAAAAGATTCCGAAAATACAAAGTTGGCGTACCAGCAGCCATAACGGGAGCCAAAGCAAGCTTCTCCCGTGCTTCGAGGAAAGACATCAGGAACGGCACAAGATGAGTATCGTTGATTGCGTTCAGCGCTTTATTTGAAGTTTCTCTACCGATGTGAGGAACAAGAGCGATTCGTATGTGAATCAATCAACTTACGAGAGGCACCAGAGAATCGTGATAACATTATCAGCGAAGTCGTACACCATACTGCGTACACTTTCTGAAGCCTTCTGATCGGCTAGGAATTGTGAAAGAGTAGATGAGATCTATAATACAAGAAAGTTTAAAAATTTTGGACGAGTGAATATGAGGAGGGGATACATACTTTGGGGATGAAGGTCTTCAATGGCGTGAGGATATTTTTATTGTACATCTCAGCACAGATATCATATCCTCCGTCAATGCAAAGATTGCTAGTAGGCGGCAATTGAGAAAAACCAATTTCACCACTATCCAATGGACACACACCGTAATGCGCCAACTGCCTCACTGACCACCTCTTCTTCACTATCTGTTAACCTTGTAATCAGGGCGCCTACTACATTTCTTCCCTGAAGCAATCTTCTTGTCGAAGGATCATTTTGGATCAGATTTGAAACAGCGACACAAGCCCATTTACGCTCTGTAGCATCTGCGCTTTCCATCTACAAAGAAGAACAAGATAAAATCACAGCAGCTCTCGGTTTTAGGTATAATACATACTTTCTGAATGATTGGCAAAACTTCATTGGTTTTTGAGGAAGATTGAGAAGCAGAACCAAGTCCTTTGGGAAGATGTGAATCGGGTACACGCATTGGATTATGCCTGCGCATGGCCTTTTTCTTCTGCGACTTGCCCATGGTGAAAGAATTGCAGAACCTGATTGCCTTCCTGTACGAATCACTATCTTTAGAAAATTGATGCACGTGCAGATCTTTCTAATAGTGTAAAATAAAAATTGCTAGTTACAATACTGTATGAGTTTCAAGCCAAAAAAGAAGGGCAATAAGAATCCCTTTCCAAAAAAAACAATGGCAGCCGTGTTTAACAAAAAAAAAAGGTGACCACTACACGACAATCCGTTCGTGATCTTGACCCGCTATGTTATCTTGCTGAGAAGGAAGTGGATGGGGAAAATCTTCTTCGAAAGCTGGTGCGTTAGGAAGGTAAGATCTCGGAAGATCATCACTATCAATCATGGGTGGAGCAGAAGGCAGCATGAACCCATCCAGAGGAGAGGTAGACCCTTCCTCAAACGGTGGCGCTGAAGGTTCCGGCTCTGGTTCAACATTTTCCAAATCGTCATAAGCAAATGCATATTCCAGTCGCTCTGCAGCTGCAAGCCTCTCCTTCGAAGGAGGCGGAGGGAAGAGTGAAGACGAAGACACGATATTCGCAATTCCAGACGGTGAGGAAGCCCCGAAAGTTTCTAATTCCAACTCCTCGTGCCATTCAGGCACAGACACTTGGGGACATGCTGTGTCCTCATTATTTTCAGGCGGGGCGCTTGCCAAGTCTGCCAACCGAGCCAGTAGGGCTTTGTCATCTGTTGCAACATGAGCCGTTGGAGGGAACAGGTCACATCCTGGGGAAGATTGCGTTGGATTCGTGGTTGGAGAATAAAGTGAAAGTTGGGAATGTTGCCGTGTGAGAGACAGGTGGGATGGTGTTGAGTGTCCACACGGAGTTGAAGAATTATTAGAAGAAACAATGATGGGAGGAATTCCATGTCCACGGTGATATGCCGGGGGTGATGAAGGCCTACTAGGAATGTGGTTCGCTCTTGTTGAAGTAGATTGTTGGTCATGCGAACTGGAGAGTTCGCCCTCTCGTTGTTGTGGAATAACAGAAGATGGAACTAACGATGGTCGTGAACTTGCCAAATGGCTACGAGAGTCATGGATGGATACCGATGACTGATGAGTGTGAAGTGATCTCGTCATGCGTTTGACTCTCCGTTGTCGGAGGGTGTACCGAGCATTCGCCCGCCATCTGGCGGTCGCTCGAGCCCAAAGTTTCTGCATGGCTTTCGCCTCCTTTTCATGCTCCCGTTGCATGAGGTCTGCATCTGTTAGATCCTCCGGACAGCCATGTCTTCGAATTTTGGCTTCCAGATCGGACGACGTCTTGTGGATAACGCTTTTCCGCTTGAATAGGCAAATTATGATGAGAAAACAAATAGACAATGAGAGGGCGAGTGAAACAGCAAGGATCACCGTGGTCCGACCGCAGTACGTTTTCGGTGTGGGCGTCCATCCCGGTGGAAGTTGCATATCTACGGATATCGTTGTTCCGTCATCACTTTTTGTGTCTCCAATTGAGGACATTGTATGAGTTGGCTTGCAATTCTGTGGGAGAGAAATTTCATTAAGACATATTTGAAGACAAAAGATCCTTACCAAACCATCACAACTCGATGGAACAGTCGCCCCATATAAAGTGTACGAGTCTACTCTCCTCCAGATACCATCCGGGCCCTCCTCATACTTGTCCGGAACCCAACGCAACTTCGTTGTATCCGATTGGGTTTCGGATGCGTTATTGTCAGAGTTGTTGAGCGATGGATCATCATCAACAGACCTCTTGTTGTAACACGGGCCTTGACCGGGTTTTGAGCCAAGATGAGGACAAAGAAAGGATGGAGGGGCAGGACTTGCAGAGGCGGTCGAAGTCGACACAATTGTGGAGAGTAAGAAAAGCAACTTGGCAGAAGGAACCGACGATAGTGATGACGACTGAAATTTCTTGGTACGATTCCTGTGATTCCGAGTGGATTTCGAAGGTTTGTGAGCGCAATAACTGGTAGAACTGGAAGATGCTTCAAGCTCAGACTGTGGTGGCCAAGCCATAATGTGACAAGCCCCCTTAAGGAAGCCAAGCAAATCTTGGTGTTGGCTCCAGTGTACTCGAGACGTGAATACGTTGAACTATGCGAATAGTCGGACCAAGGGACGAAAAAAAAGACTTGCAGACGACTTCAAAACCTCGTCGAATGAAGAAGAGTGTGAATGGACCTTGGCTTACAGCCGTCAGGGATACTCCCATTTTTTGCCGGTTTCCCAGGAGCCAAACCAAGTCAAACAAATAAAATCTATTACATTCATACATTTAACTGCTTTTGAGAAAGGGGCTGCGTCGTCGTTCCTCCTCTCGTTGTCGAGCTCGAGCTCGCATTTCTTCCTCATCTTGTCCCCAGCCATGCGTGATTGTGTCCTCACTACCAACCTCGTAGACAAGTTTGTACGTCGATGGATCAAGCCGAATCTTTATGTGGTCATCTACGGACGGGGCTGTGCCCTCCTCAGCTGGTCGAATACATCTATAAATATGCTCCAATTCAGCCCTATATAAAAATCTATATGGAAACGTACCTCCTAAGGAATACTGGTCTTGTCCCTTTCTTTGTATCGGGCAACCACTCCGTAGGCTGGGTCATTACATATGTGCAGACATACTCCCTCCATCTCCCCATCGGCGATCCATCGATCCTTCCACTTGGTTCATCTGCGCTGCAAAGTGACACGCGCACACATTTAGCGTCTCTCATCTATCAAAGTTAGACACAGAATTAGAACAGCTGAAATGAACCCATACCCATTGCAAACGATACAATTGATCATCAGGTCCAACGTGGCGCTCGGCCTCCCGCCTATACCTGATAACATCCTGAGTCGTGATATTTCTAGAACTCTGCGCACTCTTTAACAACGACCACAATTCCTGACACTTGTTATCGACTAAAATTGTCTGCACCTATTCAAAGATACCGGTCAGCATCCCGGTTCCTGGCTCACAAACGACACCTTCGGCCCGATGCAGATCATTGACTAACCTGCTTGATTAGAGCAGTAATTAACTTATCCAAAGTGAACAATGTATACGCCTAAAGTAATTCAATATAGCACTATACAAAGACGGTCTTTATACTCACCTTGGTACCGAAGAACCACCGCAAGTGCTCCTCAAACGTGGCTTGATCTAACTCGCTATCGAAAAACTTCTCACACGCATTAAGCAGATAAAGGTAAACCACATTGGTATCATCAGCAAGCGACCTTCCCAGGTGCTCGATTGTCTGCGCAAGCACTGTGGCTGGCCCATTAGGATCATCTAATCCCAAGTCTACCGCCACTGGGTTGTTCAGTAGCGAAGCATGCTTCTCCGCAGCATACTCCGCTCCAATATCATGACACAGCAATAAACGTGAGTAGAGCATCTGTTCACACCCAGCAATGTCAGACCAAATTAGAAAATTCAATGAGAACGACGACAAAAAACACACCTCGAGTAGTCGGAAAAGTGTGTAAAAGGTAGTATTAGCGAAGAATGGTCGGTCTTTGTCAGGAACTGATAAGAAACTTTCTGGGTAAGACTGTAAAGTCGCTTCCTTGATCCAGATATCAGGAGGCTCCAGAAGATCATCCTCCGTACGTGATACGCGGGGGGAACGATAGCCAGGTGAAGGGGATACCGCTCTGGATCCGGTTCCAGAAGGAGTGTTTCGACTATCTTTCTTGTTGCCACTTCCGACCGCACCAGCACCGGAGCTGCTGCCCGCAGCCTTCTCTCTCAAGGTTTTCAAGAGCTTTCTCCTGAGATCGTTAGCATGAACGCCACTTGAATGAATTGATTGAGGTGTGCCTGTAGACCTCCGGCCTCCCGTGCTACGTTGTCCTTCGTCCTGGCCTCCGTCTACATCATCCCCTGATGTGTCAAGCTGTAGACCACCATTGAATTCGGCGTCTGAACTCAGGCATATAGCAGGAAGGAATGAACGCAAAAATCTTTCGATTCCTCGTCTTTCTTGAGAGCTATACTGCGCATGGGATCGTTCGAGAAATGCATAAATGAGCTTGAGAGCATCATGCAACACCCTCGTATTCTTGAAGAAAAATTCGAGTTGGTGACCGGTTGAACCTCGGTGGAACATCTTCCAACCCTTCCGCTCCCATTTCTTCAGCTGTTGTTTTCTGACGGACTGAATATTCGTCACAAAGTGTTTGGCCGTGATATTCTTCTTGTCGTTTTGCTTGAAGTTGATTCCCTGATAATCAAGGGACTTATAGTAATTTTTGTGATCAACTTCTCTCCACGTCCGACTCCAGTCACGCTGAGCACGTCTCCACTCCTCGTCCTTCGCCTTCAGCCTATTCAAGACAACGGGAACGGCAACACTGGGACATTCTTGAAGTGCCTGAATAACCTCGACTCCCATGTCTTTCCCATATATCTTCTTGATAACACGATGATAAATTGTCATGCCAGGTCCTCCCAAATCAGGCTTGAGCTTGAAATTAGCGCGCTCTTCATTCGTCATCGCGTCGATCCTCGAGTTAATGGGCTCCAGGACAGCGATCGTTCGCGTCAACGATTCGATTTGAACATGATACTCGTGTCTCTCCTCTTCACTCTTGTGCAGCGCTTCTTCAAAGGGCGTCTTCTTATTTACAACGAAACCAGCCTCTTCAGAGGCCCATGTTGGATGAGAAACCCACTCGTCATTTAAGACAGAGCGGCAAAGTTGATCTCTCCCGGAACAAGCAATTAAAGATTCCTATAACATATATTTTAGCTTCATCGAACCTGTTGGTCATGATAAATCACATACACTCGGAGGAACTCTTCGATAACTAGGGCCTTCCCCATCGTCAACAGGCAAGGCACCCGGCAACTCTGGTGGCCCGGTTCGGATGCTTCCAGGTGGTCCCTTATCCAGGTTATCTCTGTCATCCCACCCAACTAAATCCTTGAAGGCGGCCATAAGCTCTCCATCGCCAAAGAAAACCTTTGCACGTTCCACCAGGGTCGCAAGATCCAGAATCTCTCTCGAGAAAAGGTCGAGGAACTTCAAAAATTCCTCATAAACCTCCCTGTTCTCAAGAACTTTTTTGGCCTTGTCAAAGAAGAGAAGCTTCCCTGCAGAAGGATTTGTCTGATAGTCGGGCTGCAAAGTGTGTTGCGCGTGGTGATGAACCTGATGTGTTAGTTGCCCGGGCGGATAGCCATGGCCAAGGGGTGACAGTGGTGCCATATAAGGAGAAAATGTAGCCTGGCTGTCGTCTTGAGCATGATGCTGCTTAACTTTCTTAGTTTGCTAAGAATGGATTGTGTCAGAATCAGCACATAATCAAGGCGGAGATGTAAAATTACTCGTGATGATGAAGCAACAGTCCGTGAAGGGGGTGCAGGGGTCGATTCCTTGTCTGGACGCTGTGGTTTCCGACTACGCTTATTGCCTACTTGGGCCTTTTTCGCTTGCGAGCTGGGTGGACTATCGCTCTGTGGCCAAGACGCAGGTCCCGCGACCTGTTGTGGAACAATGGGGACTGTGCCTGTCATCCCTGCGCCCGGAGGAACGGCTTCTGGAAGGAAATCTTTGAACTCCGTCAGAAGGTCTGGGGCATCTGCAAAAAGCTTTTGAACTTGTACGTAGACCTAGATGTTGTAAGATCCCATGTTGCAAAATATATCAATACAGAAATGCTCACGACATTCGAATGCCTCTGTTCTTTGTGATACGTCTGCAAGATATCCAGGAATTGCTTGTAAGTGTTGGGGTCCTCCGCGTACCGCGCCTTGATCTTGTTCAAATACTGGATTGCATGATTGAACTCCTCAGGTTGCTTCTTTTCAACCTGCACAGTCTTGTTCCCACTGTTATTGAGGTTATTCAGATGTTCCGCGGCAGTCATCTGCGGATTTTGGCTTGGAAGACCAGGGGAATATACAAGCCGGTAGGCATGAGGAGTCATTGAGCGTGAATCCGGTATTCCTCCTCCACTGGGTGCACCAACGGTAGGAACAGGCTGAGCAGGTGACCCCTGATACATTGTACTTTGGGGGAGCGGCGGTTGTTGGGAAGATGGAGGCTGTGGTGGTACACCTCTCGATTGCCTCGAACTCCCGGGTACTGGAGTCAGACTCATATTCGTACTTTGCGTCGTTGTTCCAAGGGGTGTGGTCACCGTGATAGCATTTGGGTCGAGAGGGTCAACGGAGACGTCAATGCGATAGCCGACTGGTAGGAACGTATTGAATCCAGCAATGAGAGACGGATGGCCATGAAATAGACGCGAAACGCGTTGGATAACGCCAGGAGTGTCAATCCTGTACAAAATTAGTTCATAAGCATAGCTCTCCTTGTGGCGCACAACAAGCGCCAATGGACTCGGAAAGACTCACACCTGGCTCTTAAAATCCTTCATAATATCCAAAAACTGGTTGTATACGTCCAGACTGTCTTGGAACTGGTTCTTCACATCATCAAGATAAGTGAGGGCGTCTGTGACGTTCAGCGGTCGTCCAACTTCAGGTGGCTGTTGCTGTGCAGCATTGTTCATGTCGACCATGGACGACATAATGGGTAGTTTTGGTGTTGGCGCAACCAGGACACTGGAGTGTACGAGGAGAACAGGGTCGAGTTCAATAGGTGGGGAAAGTGAGGTGGGGGGTAATGGGGATGATTGGCTTTTTCCGCCAGGGACGGTGTTTTCTGCTATACCATGGGAGCCTGCAGGGGCCAAAATAGATATACTATTTGCGTTAATAGATATGTCGCCTGTAGAAATTTGTTCAACCACTCCAGCTGCCCCAGACGGATCCTTTGCTTTTGGCGTTACATCCCTTAGATTCGAACTCTCCGCCACCGTTTTGGACATCGTCGGAGGCTCTATACAAGGACCAAGGACTTCGGAAGCAGATCAACTGTGTGGGATGATTCCATCTTATCTTATTTAAAGATAAGATTAAGATAAAAATAGAAACACTCACCAAGTTCCCCGGTATTCCGATCGCAATATTAAATACGTACGACAGGCGCGTTTTGCTAGGATCATTATGTTTCCGTTCATTGATATAGATCCGGAACAAGAAATTCTAACATTTATGTCACTTTGGAGTAAAAATAGTATTCTATATGCAAACATACAAGTGCAAAGACTGGCATATCCTCCCTTCAGATAGAGTTCACATTAGAGCAACAATAAATAGGCCTCTACAAACGTATGCTACGTCTATTCGCTAGGATGAATCTGGCCGAGGAGTCGTGGACGCAGAACTTTGCACCTCTCCTTCTGGATCAGATTCAGATGACTCTCCAATAAAATCCTTAAAATCTTCGAACAAGTCTGGTTCATCTTTAAACAGTGTCTGAACCCGCAGGCATACCTGAATATGTTTGTTTGGGATTCATTGTTCAAAACACGAAGGGATGAAGACTTACATCATGCGAACTTGTTTCATCTCCATGATACATCTGTAGAACATTCAAAAATCCTTGATATGTATCCGAATCATCCCCATAGCGCGCTTTTACTTTGTCCAAGTACCGGATTATGATCTTGAATCCCTTCGGATCAATAACGGTTCTGACTTTGTCACCATGGGCAATACCACCAGAGTCAAGTGCATCAGGTTCCGGCGGAACAGGTGATTCCTGATTCGTTGGTTCTGCTGTCGGATTGATGTTCGTGCTTTGTGTTGTTGTTCCAAGGGGTGTGGTTATCGTAATAGCATTTGGGTCGAGAGGGTCAACGGAGACATCAATGCGATAGCCGACTGGTAAGAACGTATTGAATCCTACAATGAGAGACGGATGGCCATGAAATAGACGTGAAATGCGCTGGACAACCTCGTGAGTGTCGATCCTATAATAAACAAGAAGCATAAACGATACCCCTCTATTGGCAATAGGCATCAAAATACTAGAAAGACTCACACTGAGTTTTTGAAGTCCTTCATGATATCCAAAAACTGGTCATATCTGTCTGGACTTTCTTGAAATTCGGTTTTCACATCGTCGAGATAATTGAGAGCGTCGTTTACGTTCAGCGGCCTTCCGACTTCAGGTGGTTGTTGCCGTGCTGGACCGGACATGTCAACGATCGACATAATAGGTCCTGGGTTATGGTCGGCGCAAACAGTACAACTGGACAGTACAAGGAGAACGGGGGAGAAAACAAGGTGGCGATGATTATCTATCAGCCATGTATGTTGCATTTGCCACGCGAATATATACAGTCGTGACGGCCTGAAGGGACCAAAATGGGTAGTGCAAGATTTATCGCCCGTCGAACTCTGTTCCGACAAAGGACTCGGAGCTGAGACGGTTCCCTTGATTCCATTAGTCTGCGCCTCATGTTTGAGCGCTGCGCCAGCGCTTTCAATATCTTTGAAGACTTTGTAAATCGAAGTGTAGGCCTCAGGGCTAACTACAGGATGGCGGGAGAGTGTGTAAATTAAAAAACTAATTATACCATGATAAAAATAGAACTCAAAACAATGATCACGATCACAAACTTGTTTGATCCCCCGTTCCTACATATACCTTTGCATTATATCAGGACCATCGAATTTTCGTATTTCGCACAGGATGCACTTCTCCGCAGACAAGTCAATTCAAACTTCATACTCTTCTCAAGTGGTTGAAACAAGAGCAGGTGGGACCATTAATTTATCCTACTATACGGAAGGCCTCATCGGAAAATATCCTGTATTCTTATTCAATTCTGTACGCCGTCACCCATAACGACCTGCATCCTGCTGGCGGCGCTCCGATCGTACCTTGTTTTATCGAACCTCATAGGTTTTCGGCCTCCTCTGTCGGACCTTTTTAATCAGATTACACCGAGATCCTTAGTGTCCAAGTGCCTCGCAAGACTTCCCCTCTTACACGAGAGACATTATAACGGATAAAGCTTCCTACTACGCTCAACATTTGAAGGGCTAGCTGCGTTCAGCTGAAAGATAAATCTCGATGGCGCTGGTTGTCTTTTCAGCGGATTTGAAACAGTATGTAGACCTGTCCCAGATGCCACTAGCCACCATGTCAAAAACCTTGGTCTTGTATAAGACGCCCACACAGCACAGTCAGCACTTTATCTTATTCCTGGATAAAAATAGAATTCCAAGCGATCGGAGCCGTATACATTGTATAACGTATACTACAAAATGTATTAGAAATTTCAAATTCGAAGCAACGGTGGGATCTAGTAATAACACGTTCACTTAAAACTTTTGCCTCAAGGTTGCTGACGAGCTACACAATCCTGGGTGCCGAATAAGTTCCGACTTTGTCGTCTGGCAAAGATTTGCCAGTGTCCATATCGGCCCGATGAAATATTGCCATACCCTCCTATATCCATTATCTGATACAACGAACACTGCATAGTCGAGTAACAAGAGATCTGTCTCCGCAAGCATATGCGTGAGGCGGGCGGTGAATCTACTACTAAGCCGAATCTGACTGAGAGGCCGCGGAGACAGACCCTTGCACCGTTCCTCCTGGAAGGAAATTATCCTTGAGCTCTTCGAAAAGATCGGGTTCATCTTCAAATAGTGTCTGAACTTGCACGCGCACCTGAATAAGACTCCTTAGAAATTCCATATTAAATGCAACTAGAATCGGAGAAAGACGTACATCATGCGAACTTATCTCCTGTCTATGATGCATTTGTAGGATCTCCAAAAATCTTTGATACCTATCGGGGTCATTCGCATAGCGGGCTTTGATTTTGGTCAAGTATTGGATTGCGTGCTTGAATTCCTTCGAATCGGTCGTTCTGATTTCGTCACTGTTGGCACTACTTGTAGCAAGCAGATGCTCTGTGTTGGTGGTCTGGGTATTATGGTTTGATTGCAGAGCCGAACTACTGGATGATTTCATCGCCAAAGGTTGAATAGATGCTTTGGTGGCAGATTTCTGCTTGAGTGTTTTGTGTGCGGAATGGGGTAGCTCGGGCTCGGTTGAAGATGCGGAGAGAAAAGCAATATAGGTGACTCGAGGAAAAAAAAGGTTTTTTTCCCAGAATGGGCGGTGTTTATGTGAAAACAATGCCCTGCAGTCTGTAATCTTGGCCCGCCGCATGTTGTAAAGAAATTTCGGCATAGTTTGTTTTTGTGTCTCCGACCCTTCGTTACCGTCTCTCTGAACTCGTCTGAGAGGCTCTCCATCAGATTTCTACCTGCTAAAATGTCTTTAGGTTCATTGAATTTTCAGAAGCCAGAAGCACCTCAAATCCGCATGAGAGAATTATCGGATATAATAATTGTAAAATGCGGGCACATGTCGAGTCACAGCCAAAGCGTACTTCCCAAGAACCCTTGCAAAACTGGTGACCGCCCGTAATTGAGGGCAAATAACAATAAGTGGTGTGCATTGGTCCGCAGACTATGATACGTGCAGCGCTAGCATCTTATCATTCTTATCATTACATCGAATTCAAAAGATGGTAGGACGGCAACCAGATTACTCACATCGCATCAGACTCGTGTTTCGATCGACCCTATTTTGAATGCGGGGAAGGATTACTCTCCATAGAGTGATAAGGCACGGAAAATGTATGGATGATTCAGATAAAGGTCATGGAGTGAATATGCGATTGTTTAACATCAATGACAGGAGACTGTACTAGTAAATCAGTTACTGTTTTTATACAAGTAGCTATAAATAGTAAATGTTGTGAGGAGAATATTGATATTAATTTATTCTTTTGAGGCCAAAAAGTCAAGATTATTGTGAACTCTTGCAAATGGCAGATATTTGCAAGTTGTACCCATGAAAAGTTGCGGTCTTATGATCACCTCACGTTTAGCGTTTATCGGTATCAAATGATAGATCAATGATTGTTCCATACCAGCCCAAACAATTAATTATAACTAATAAATGAAAAGCCAAATGTAGAGTACAAATTTTAAAATGAACGAAAGGAACGACTAAATAGACTCCAGATAGCATGCCAAAGGATATAGGTTGAAGAGATAGCAAATGTTGTAAGATATGAGAAGCGAATGCATCTATGAACTCGAGAAGATTATGATTTCAGTGTCCATGATCTAGAGGGTTTCTTGTTTTGGGTCAAATCTGTGGTGCTTAGCGATCTAGGGGGAACAGTCGGCGGTGCGCAAAAAAAAGGTGCTTCGTAAGGCTGAGTTCTTAATGTGGCCTGTTTTTTCTTCTCAACACTTCTCGTAAAGGTGAGGTCGAATTTCATGGTAAGTTCTAAGGAAAAGAAATCAACATTCGTTGCCAAACAAAGCAAATCAGATGCATGTGTCACGCACTTTCTTCCGTGATTCCTGGTGCACTACATATCCTACGCATGGGCTTCCGTGGCTTGTCAGTTGGGGACGACGGAACCTTATTGCCTTCACTAATGCGTCGTTTTCGAGGCACAGACAAATTCGCAGAGTCCTGCACGACTTCTGGTGAAGAAAGCTTCCTTTCCCGAGTCTTCTGTCTATTTTCCTTGTCTTTTGAGAAAAGATTGGCCAAACGAAATCCAGGCTTGTCCGATGGGGACGGAACAGTAGAAGAGGGTTGACGCTCCGGCGTAGGTGGGATAACGAATGTAAGCGGTTTTCTCACAGGCTTTTCGGGAGGTTCATTTCCGCCAATGGGGTTGTGGGTTCTTGGGAGCAGATCGTCGGTCGAGCCAAAGTAATCCAAGGTAATGACGGGAATTGACCTCGATCGTCGGTGTGAGGCTAGTAATCTCTTTCTGTTTTGTAATGAAGCATCGTTGGCTTTGTTTTCAGGAAAATACTTGATGACTGATCTGTCCGAACAAGTCCGCAACATGAGAGCTGGAGGCCGACCACCGGGAGAATGGGGTTGAAGACGGAGTTTAGCAGCCCGTTTCTGAGGTATATTGACAGGTTTGGCTTGCCTGGCGCCAAATAAACGGAGCAGAGACGCGACAAGACTCTGATATATAATATATAAGAGTTTAGGTCAAGACATCGTTCCGCAGAGTCGAAACACTCACCAAGCAGAACCCAAAAATGGCATAAAGACACACAGCCGCATTAAGCAAGATGCCCTGAACCACTGCATCCATACCACAGGTTTATCGAGGATTTTAAGAAAAGAGAAGAATGGAAAGAACTGCGCTTGAACTGAGGTGCGGGAGGTTACTATAGCTGTTGGGTTGCCAAGCGATCTATGTTCGACGAAATTCGGAGCCGACTATGGTCCATCCACGTCCAAAAGGAAAGGAAAACGACGGTGAAGACTATTGCGCTAAATAGCGCAGTCACTTGCGGTCAGGATTGGGCATTTACGAACAAAACTGCTTTCAACATTTATTCAACGTTTACATATATAGTTCGCATTTTGACATGTATACAGGCCCCGAACTGTTTGCCATATTTCCGCCGTTCCTGACTTGGTCAATTCCTTGTAAGTAGTGCAGAAGACCTTTTGCTTATATATTTCTTGTTCATCGTTTTATCATGTTACTCAGGACCACAGAGAGTGATAAATCAGCAAAATAGAAAGATCTAATTGACCAAGGTCGGTGCCGAGTGGATACGCATCTGCTTCAGCTTGAGTTTTCCCTACCCCATATCCATTTGACAGATGCAGAGTATGATTTTCCGACCATATAAAACCGTTTCTATTGAACGTCTAGAGAACGAATGTTTTGATGTGACTTGACCTACTTAAATCCCATGTGTATTTATGTAAATGATTGTCAGAATGGACCAAGAAATTGTAAAGTACAGATATATAGAGACCTTGTCCTGTGCTCCATTTTCTATTATCCTGCGCCGCAGTACTACGGCCAAGGCTAAGCTGTGGGCGTCGGGTTGCTCGTTTTTCAAGTCAGTCGCCAGGTCATCATAGCCTGTGCTTGGTGGCAGTGCCCCCCCTGATTTAGATGGCAGTGAAATCACACTTCATTCCACAAACACAAAGTCAGTAAAGGCTCAGAGAGTCCCCTTTTTTTCTTTCTTTTCAAAATTTTCTTCCATCTTCAGCCAGATGAGCTGCCTTCGGCCAGCAACCCCTGGCTTTTTGGTCACCCTCGCCGCCACCGCCCTTTTGGCTGTCGTTGTTTTCTGTGTTCCATACGTCAAGTCGGTCTATTTCCTGAAAGCAACTATAAACGTACAGAATATCTCAGGAAATATAACATTTGGGACGTTGGGATATTGTGTTGAACTTCCAGGGAATACTACATGTTCATCACCTTCGATAGGTTATCAACTTGGTTTGCATTTCCTAGTCTATGATTCAAAAGACTTCACTAATAGCAACTGCCAGACATAAACAGCCTGGTGGGTAACAACCTCCCAATTCAAATCCCAGAGGTAGTCGTCAAATGGATCACATACGCTCTCTTCCTTCATGTCATCGCTCTTATTGGTGCAGCGGGATCGGCTGTCTTTGGCCTCCTTGCCCATGTTCGCGAAATGTCCATGGCCTGTTGTAGCACCTGTTTCTCGGGTTTAGCTGCAGTAATCACCCTCATTGCTTTCATATTCGATCTTGTCCTGTTCTTTGTTGCAAAGGCACGAATCAACTCTGTGGGATACGCTACCATTGGAACCGCAATCTGGTTGACGTTGGCTGCTTGGATTCTCCTATTCTTCAGCGGATGCTTTTACACCCTCGGTAGATGTTGTATCAGGGGGCGCCCAAGTGGTAGTGGTGGGGGTAGTTATATGCCAGGTTGGATGCATAAAGACAGGGATGGTCCAGACAAGGTTTATGCAGATCAAATGCGGTTGGATGCCGTCAAGGCGGAGGCAGATCGCAAGGCTAGGCAGAAACAAGGAGAAGTTGGCCTTCCAGCCTTCCACGAAACTCAACCGCTCACTGGTCATGTCGATGGGAATCACGTATATCTAGACAGCGAGCGTAGTGATCCTGAAAATCCGCCGGCTGCCACCACTCAGAATCAGCCAGCTTTCAAGGGAGGTTATGTACCTCATGCTGCGGGATCGCGTAGCGTGGATGAATACTACAATCAACCTAATAGTTATCCTCCTCAAGGACAACCGGGACCACGCAGACAGAGAAGCGAGGCTTCGACTCTGGCACCTAGTGTCTCAAATTACGCTCCTAGCCTATCGCAGACTCCACCCATGCCTGCAGTTGGCTACGCACAATACCGTAGGGACATGTTCCCTCCACCTCCGAATCAGCTCCTCGCTCCTCCTGGTCAATACAACGCAGACCACTATGGCAGAGAATACGGCCACATGGCTGGCGGAACATCTTGTAAGTCTCCCGTCTACTCCTGGAGTTTCGTTTTTTCCTGATAAGGCTATTCAGACCACACAGCAATCTCGCATGACCAGGGCCCTTCTGCATACACTCAATACGACTTGGGCGACCCTTTCGCTGCTCATGCTCAATTCCCACAAGCAAACCAATACACACAACATCAACAGGTCTATACTTCTGAGCCTTATGCCATGCCCCAAGCCGCATCGACCGGTTATTACTCTTCCTCATCGCCGCCTCCGATCCACCAACCTCAACCACAACAAGGAGCCCGTAGTTACACACTTGGTGGTGATGGATATGGTTCCAATCAGCTACCACCCTTACCTGAACATTCTCTCGCCGCCATCCACCCGGAAGGTCACGTTTCTCCACCCTTACCACAGCCACACCTACCATCGCAGTCAAGGCAGGATAGTTACGGTGCTTATGCTGCTCCAATAGACACCAGTGTGGGTGGTTACCCTGACCAGCCCAGGCAAACAAGCCCCGTGAAGGGTCCACGACCACAACCTGGAGAAGCACCACCGGGGTATGACTTTGGCCCTACCGGTGCTAGTGAAAACTGGGGCAAACGATGAAGAAATGATCACCAGCAAAGGTAGATACCAACTTTCTTGTCGAATATGTTTGTTTTCGTTTTGCAACTTTTATTCTAATATTTATTGCAACGCATCTTTTTTGGACACATCTGTTCTTCATGACTCAGAGTTGTGTAGCTATATGTAAAAGCTTGGCGTCACAGACGATGAATATTTAATTGGCACCAACCCCTTCTATACTAAATCCTTCTATATGGGAATCCATGACGTTCGCTCGTGGGTTGCAACACCCATTCGCTAAATGATCTCTAGGTTCGCAGACTGTGGCCTGGCCTTGGGTTAGAAAATACACAATCGAAGACTTACATTACGGCCGTCAACTCCTTGACATTTCTCAGGCTAAATGTCGTTCAAGCATCTGAATCATTCGTCGCAACTAGCAAGGTTGACATGCAAAGGTGGGCTGACATGTTCCAACTCAAGGAAGAAGTTGGGTGTAGTTGACATCTGAATACCTTCAGGGGTTTTATGAAAAGTCATGATCATGATGCCGGGTTTTCGGATACAAGAATTTTGGAGCTCGGACCAATTAAAGTCGCCTGACGCTGAGCTGTCGACATTCTCCAACATAATGATACTTACTCACATATCTCCAAAACGATTTCATTCGGCAGCAACAAATTACAAATTATGTAAGAGAAATTCCTGCACTCCCCAGTGTACCGAGCAGATATATATCTAACTTTATTGAATTGACAGCATATCAGACAACACTCATGAGCAGGAAAAAAGCGGTGAAGACTCATCAAACAAACAAGTTCCTCAGTTCAGACCTGACACAGATGTCGTTGCTTGCATGAAAAGAGCTGACATATAATAATATTTCGCGGAACAAGACAACCCTGGGTGTGGGAGATGCCGACGAGGATGAATTCCGAAAAAGGTGCTTACGTTAATTAGACATTGAAAGTGGGCTGACATTCAGTTTATAGCAAACAAGATATTGCTCTAAATATCCTGTGCTCTGCCTGCCATGACCATTTTCCTATAACATGTCTCGGCATCCCTGACTTTATTCAGTTTATGCCCCTGCATGACTCTATTCCTCTGGAAATCCTTACCCCTGAAGTTAAGCATGCCCGACGACACCTCAGACGATAGTCGCCTAGTAGTGAAGAACGACCAGCATTCCCCGAAAGATTTGTCGCCAAATGGAGGTCTATGCCAAAGCATCGTCGTATTTATTTCTGCACGCGCTTTGGGCCATTTGGGCTTTGCCCTGGTGAGTAGTCGAGTGTGCCGTATGACTTCGCCCACTCATATCGCCACAGAGTCTGTTTGCTGTCTGGTTGACGTGGTTGCTGCCCTCAGCTCTTGCAGAGGTTCCCCCGCCCTCGGAGGTCAAGAGACCAAAACGCCGCGTGAGGTCGCCACGTCAATCTCTGCAAACGACGTTTGTGTCTCTCGATGAGCCTTCGCACTCTAAACGTCGGACTTCACTACCGGCACCGCTTGATCTTACGCCCATTCTCGCCACACGTTCTGTAGATGCTCAGCACGTAAAACACGTCTATTTTGCGGATGCGCCGGGGGGCTCAACAGTGGTTAGGCGGAATACGATATCCGAGTCATCCACGCTGCCCATCCCAATTGCGCAATGCCCCGTTCTCGGAGAAGATTCTAGCCCCCGTCCGTCTCTCTCGGCTTTGCCGGAAATTGAGTCCGCCGCTCAGGAATCCGACTGCTCTGGCAATTCTCGTCGCTCGTCCCTCCAACAATCATCACGCTTACAGAAATTTAAACTGGGATTCAGCAAACCTCGTTCCGAGTCCTTGGATGGGACGGACCAGAATTCCATTACTAGTGAAGGTACGTTATCGAGAAATACCTATTATGTCAAATGAAATTCAATTGTCCCGATTTCCGACTTATCTCCAGAGACGTCGTATTCCCAACGGTCAACCAGCTCCTTTTTGTTATTGAGAAGTCGTACATCGCCAGACACGGCTTGGACAGAACCCTCGAAAGATTCCCCATCTCGATTGTCTTTCCGGAGATGTTCCTCACCAGCAAAACTTGATTTCAGTCGAAAAGGTTCTTCATCTGCGGCTAGTGATATCCTCTCGCCTGGATTTTTTACACGGAAGAAGCAAAACCGAACTTCAGCTCCGATACCACGTACTATGCCTTATGGACCACCATACTTTGCCACACCACCAATTCTATTGGACAGCCACTATACGACGCATTTAAAGAGTCTTCCGCAATTCCGGAATGAAGTAAATCCTAATCAACAACCTATCGAATCTGATTCAGAACTTGCACGGGGCCGGCCTAGCAGAAGAATGTCTCTGGATGCATCACGCCATACTCCGCATAAGAGATCTCTCAGTGAGAATCTCGCAGTGAAGAAAGCTTAGCCGGCAATATAATTTATACATCCATATGTGAGTGATTATAATCAGTCCTGAGAGTGTTATCTGAACCTTGGTCCAGATATATAGCATGACCAGTTTGTCGCATTTATTGTTACTAGTTCCTAGCACGAGATTAAGAGAAGATCAGAATTGTAATTGTATATCCTCTTCGTTTGCATCCCTGTTCACACGTACTTCTATGATTGGGTTCATTGTTACAGATATTATTTTAATGAATTGAAATAACAAATTCGAATTTTGCTAGCTATAAAGTTGTCCAAACTAAAAATAGACTGACGCGACGCGTAATTAATGCCATGTGACCCTGCCGATATGGTTCCGAGATAACACGGAACTGCACAGACTCAATCCCTTCTACAAGCGCCATGAATTCCGAAGAAAAGACAGTGGTTCCTGCTTTGCTTGTAATAGATATGCAAAATGACTTTGTGACAGGCTCTCTAGCCGTCCCAGAAGGTGCCACTATTATCAACAATATCAATAGCCTTATCGAGCTGCCCGGTTTCAAAACCAAGATCGCCTCAAAGGATTTCCACCCCCAAGACCACGTTTCCTTTGCAACGACGCATGGAAGGGACGTCTTCTCAAAGACAACTATATTTCATCCTGATGATAAAGAGAAAGCAAACGGAGTCGAGCAGGTTCTTTGGCCTGTTCACTGCGTGGCTGACACGATCGGTGCCGAGTTTGTGCCAGGACTGAACACGTCCTCTTTCGATGCGGTGATAAAGAAGGGAGTTTCTCCGGGGATAGAATCCTATTCTGCGTTCCAGGACATTTGGGGAAGGGACTCTACGGAATTGAATGGGATATTAAAGGCCAAGGGTGTGACGGACGTGTGGTTTGTTGGATTGGCGACGGATTATTGTGTCAAGTGGTCGGCGGTGGATGCATTGAAGTGTGGGTATAATGTCTGGGTCGTCACGGATGCGGTGAAGACTATTCAACATGAGAAAGAGGCTTTGGAGGATTTGCAGAAGCGGGGAATGAGGTTGACTACGACGGAAGAAGTTCGAAAGTTGTATTCGTGATTCTGGTAATAATTAGTGTGGACTGCCTAATTTCCAAGTCCTGTACCGTCGTTGCATTAGATAACAATCCTGTTGGCTCGATTTGAAATTTAGATTCCGGGCCCAGTCGTCGAAGTCTCCTTTAATTTCAAAACTTTCAATTCAACTTTCAACTTCGGAAAACGATGCCAGACGTATTCATCCAAAACTCTGAGCCATCTTTCACTATACGGTTCCTTGCACGTTTGAAAACCTGGTTTTATTTTGCCGAGGTAAATGCTGCGAATTCTCGTTCAATGATGGATAATTAAAAACCATATCAGAGTATGGGCACCACATTCGTTCTTTGGTTGTGCCCCAGCCTCTCTCCGATTTCAACTCAGCACGCCCTTTTTGTCTTTCAATCTCGTCGTCGTCAGCGGAAGAAGCTTCGAGTCGGTCGAGCATAAGCCAGATGGAGTATTTATTTCAAAATTGTAAACATTGTTAAACCATGCCTGTCTTACTCTGTTCTTCCGTCGTGAGCAAGTAGAGCGATGATTGCATGGGTGACGGGATTATTTGTTGGTCCAGTTAGCATTTTTCCATCTTCAATACAGCTTTGTAATTGGGAATCAAGGAGGCGTCTATATAGTGGATTTATTAACATGATATTGCTCTTGGAGTTCGTATATGGCATTACCTGAGTTGGTTAACAAGAACACCAATGCGGGGTATAGCCCGGAGCTTTATGAAGTGATTGGATTTTCCGACGGTTAGGCCTCCGCGTACATGATCTACTGAGACAGTTCCTCCAAATAAGAGGAGACCGTAAATCGGAACCTTGAAAAATAATAGGTTCAGGGTGAAAAAGTTCGTAGAACGTCCCAGCTCACCTTGGAGACATCTCGGAGGAAGACTTTACTGGACATGTACTTGTGGAAATAACACAGGAATGGAGGTTTCCAGGTCGTCGTGTCAAACAGCGAGCTCCCAGGATGCAGGAACACTCGTCCCTCCTGCAAGTCATATATTTTGAAATCCTTTGCATCATTCTCGCGTTCCACTGTCCCTGCTGCGACCTTGTCAAACTTGATCTTCTCCTTCGGAAGATGTATCCGAGCCACGCGCGGCCACAGTCCGCCCAGAATGACAGATTTGACGAGATTGAGATTTGAACTGAAGGAGTTCAGAATTGGTGTAGAAGGTGTGCTATCTACTGAGATGAACCCAATGTCGGATAGAGCAGACACGAAATCTTGTCTCAAAGTCATCACTTCCCGAAGAGTAGTTGTTGAAATGAAGTTCTATAGTGAAAGTAAGAGAAACTTCAGAGAAGATAGATAAGGACAGACGTCTTCATAGAACTTTCGAATATCTGCATGGGTATGATGTTCTGAATGCATTTTCATGCACTCATCAAAGGCTTTGACATCAGTAAGAAGGTCGCTGTCTCCTGTGAAGAACCTGGTTCGGGCTCTAATACGAATAATGTAGGAAAGCAAAAGAAATTTAATGAATGACTTACGCAGTTGCTTCTTCACGTCTGTCCATAGGAGAGACGAACAACGACTTTGATGATAGTAATGCCACTACAGTGACAACAGGACCCAGACATCGGAAGACCGTTGCAAGGATTAGCATCTATGAAAAGGAATTCATCAAATATATGAAGTAAACCAAGGTGCGAGACTTGCCTTTGCCAGTCTGACATCCATTGGCAATAAGGACTTGTTACATTCATCATAAGTACACAGTGAGGACTAGCGGACAGTTATACCTACCATGTGTTTCCCAAGGGCAGTTAATTGTCCATCTTCATTAATGGCTCCAATTTCTTCTAGCGTTTTTAATGCCCTGTCCATGGAAGCAGTGGAGGGCACATCCACAGCTTGGCGTAGGAAAGCCTTAGGGATCACCGTTAGCATGTCCAAACATAAAATTTGACCTAAACCGACCTTAATATCCTCATTTTCTCTGCTAGCCTTAATTGCAAGGGATATATTCTCCAGAGGGACACGAAGAATCTCAGGGATTGGAAATTCCGGTAGGCCATTCTCCTGATTTCTGGTGTACAATTTATAACAGACACCTGGTTGAGTACGTCCAGCACGTCCTCGTCGTTGTCGCGCAGCGGCCCGAGTGACCCATACTTCTGTCAAGCGTGACAAATTGGTTTCTGGATCGTAACGTGTCTCCCTGACTTTGCCCGCATCGATGACATAAACGACGTCGTCGATAGTGATAGAGGTCTAGAAAATCAATAAGGGTGACAAGAACGCAATAAGAAACCAAGACCAACCTCCGCGACGTTAGTGGCCGCAATCACCTTCCATGCCTTTGTAGACTCGAATACTTTCCTCTGCTCATTAATGGACAAGTTGGCATGGAGGGGAAGTACTATGACTTGATTTTTGCTGACAGTTTTCTTGACTGCTTCTATGCATTGCTTGATCTCACCGACACCTGGAAGGAATATTAATATTCCACCACACTTTGCTTCCGTGTTGATGATATGGAACACCAATGAAGCGATGAGCTAAAACGTGATCAGCTAATTTCACTGACCAAGCATAAGAGCAGTTTACTTGATAGTCGATCCTATCAGAGCAACTAAGGGTACAAAGAGCATCGATAACATCCTCAGTGAATCCGGCATTGCCGTAACTATCTTGAAGCTCTTTCAGGTTCGACAGGTCCTCCCCTTTGTTTGATTTCCTATTCTTAGGTCGATAATCGATGACAGGTAGCAAATCTTCAAGGTATCTGCGCAAGATTATCATGTCCCAATGACCTTAGAAATGAAAATGGTACTGTGACCCACTTGTCCTTGACCGGGTGTGAAAAGCCTGGAATCATTAGCAATGGGGCACCGTCGAAATATTTCACAAATGCTTCATGGTTAATAGTTGCCGACATCAAGACAACTTTCAGTTGGGGACGCTTCTTAAGGAGATTCTTCAACTCAAGGAGCAAGAAGTCCCCATCCAAAGATCGCTCGTGAACCTGCAGGGAAATAAGGGCAATGTCAATAGAGCATGTACTATGCCCCTTACTTCATCCACGACAACATGCGAAACACCTTCAAGATTGTCACCATTGCTCAACCTTCGAAGAGCAACACCTGTGGTACAGAAGAGGAGTTGCATGTTCTTTGATCCTTTAGTCTCTCCACGTATGCTATAGCCAACAGATCCATCGTTAAGGCGTTCTTCTGATATTCGAGTCGCAACCGACACTGCAGACAGCCTACGTGGCTGCGTGACGAGAATCGATGCCTGAGAACCACGGTTGGAAAGGATAAGAGAATCCAGAATAAACTGAGGTACTATAGCGAGTTCAGTACCATTCGAAGCTGACCAGAAGATAGGCATTACATTGGGTCGTTTTCCCACAACCTGAACTCAATCAGAACCAAATGTACAGAAGTAGCAAATTATAATACCTGTTTCTCCAACAACCACTACAACGCTGTGCCTCTCTAGCATATCCAGAAATTCATTTTTGGCAGCGAAGGCAGGAAGGCGTGATCTTGTACGCAATAACGCCTGGTACTACAAAGCAAGATAATACACAGAGAATAGAGACGCAGCATATTCTCTACCTTATGGTTTTGTTGCATTACTTGCAACTTTTGCCTAAGATCTGAATCGGTCCCGACTTTGATCATCCTCTTAAGTGGACGAGCTTCTGAGCCAGAAGTAGAGTTCTTGGCCGATTTATCCTCTTCACTAATCGGGGTGAATTTCGGTCGAGGTGCAATGACGTGTTCCATGACCGCCGAGATGTTTGGCGGTCCATTGTCTTCGACAGCAGCCCATTCAGCTTCAATGATCCTCATAACAGCCATACAGAATCCTTCGCCAACTTCGAGATCTGGATGGGCACCCATAGTTTGTAGAAAACATGAGAGGAGGTGCAGTCGAATATAAGCAGGAATGGTAGAAGATGTAAGATACACCGGGATATAGCCCGGTCGTGGGTAACGTTCCGTACCAGAGAAAAGGACATGAACTGACACGGGAGCGGTGAAGAGTGGCAGTGCAAGATGGCCAGGTTCAACGAGTGCACCACCCATAGCTTCAAACTCATCCTCATTAATATCATAGAATGTTGCCTCGTTTGGGGCATTTAAGGTCTCGTCGGCTGCCTGTCCAAGCAGTTTTTGTCCTAGAGAAACCATCAAGAAATCTAACTTCTCAATACACCTCACGTCGGCGGTGCAATCTTTAACAGTGTGTGCAGGCCAGCCAGCTTCTTTGATGGCCTTTTCTTCCATCCATCTACGTTTCAAGTCGGTCGGACCCGAAAACGCGGCGGTGATAAATGGATTAGAGGTATTATTTGAAGGTAGGAAATGCTCTGGAAGGTCGCACTCTGGAACGTGGAGGATGAGGTACTCGATGCAAGCTTCCAGAGGTGGTAGCGTATTCAGGATTCTTGAAGAGAGCGGCGAGTCATCGGACAGAAATTTTGTAACATCTAAGATCTGATTCTTGTTGAAGCCAAGGTGCCGTAGTTGCTCAGTGAGGTGAGGAATGCTATCTGAGGACAGTGTCACTGGAGCAGAGTCCATGGCAGTTGGGTAAAGTGCCATTCCCTAAACAAATCATAAATTCGAGTTAATCCGGCCCAAACGAGGTCATAATAAAAAACGTGAACCTGTTTGATACAATCCTCAACCAATTCCCTCAAAGACGTGACCATCGACACCTCTGGATAATTTGCTTGTGGTATGGGCATATCGGACTTGTGCAAGGCAGGAACTTTGGTGGAATCACGGGCCTTCTGAGCTGCAGCCTGTCGCGCCTCAAGCCTTTTCTTGGCAATGAATGGGTCGGCATCATACATCCACTGTTTATCTTCTGAAATGACTTTATGTTCATGTACCAGCTCATTCCAGTAGTCTCGTGGTCCCGGAGGAAGCACACGGTTGAGTTGAATACCATTGCAAAACTGTTGAATTGGACAAATTGAGAAGGGCGACATGGAGGATTTTTGGGAAATCGTCCAAACGAACACGATAGAGCGCATAAGTGGCCCCCCAATGCCTCGCTTCGATAGCGGTTGGTCTGTAATATGGTGGGCGTGGTTCCATGTGAACGGTCTCCATCTCGGAGTTCTTGGTATTAAATTTGCTTAGTGTCACAACGAAGCTGAAGCCATCTTTCCCGTGCCGCTGTTTCGGTGATTGATAGAGATAATAGACCTCGAAATCAGTAGCACGTACGGTGTCTACAATAGGTTTCTCCCAACCTAATTTCTGACATCTGGCCCGGGAAATAGCAATTAGCAAATGAAGATCTTTGAAATTACTCCCCACCTTTCCTGGAGCAGGCTTAATGGATACTTCGATCCTGGGGGAAATAAAGGTGGTGGTTTGTCCTGGTCAACAGAGGCCACAGAGTTCGCCTTCGCAGATTTCGAGGAGTTGCCAGCATTTCCAGACTTAACAATCCCTCTTTTCGGTGGCATCGATGAATGCTTGGCAAAGTTTAACGTTCAAGATCGAACAAACTCTGCTGCTTATGTCATACTTACATAAATGTTTCTTCCTCATCGATTCATGGTGGACGTGTATCTTTATAAACTTGTATTCCTGTCATTGGCGACAAAAATTACCGAGAAGTTGACCATTATTTTACCAATGTGAGCTGAGCTCGTCAAATGACCTATACGAAAAAATACAACCCGGTAAAGACTCAAGGACAAGTTTGGAAGAATCAATGTTTTACGTATTGTTGGACATCCAGCTCAACTGAGTATGGGTTGAGATTACGCAGGGTAGGCAGCTGAGAATTTGGCTCTGGACAGGTCAACGTCAAACCAGGCGGGATAACAAACACGAACTTCCATGTCTCCATCGGCGGAACATTTCGGCACTTCTGAAAGAATTCCACAAAACCTGGTTTAATGGAATGTTCCCTGCCAACAGTAAATTGGAAGATATAGAGGATGCCGTCAAAGAGGAGGAAAGCATCTAATGCTTCTTGGTTATCTGACACCGGAATATAGAAAACACAATCTGAAAGAGACAGAACTTCATTCTTAAACTCTTTAATCGTGGTGGGAGGGATTTGTATTGTCTGTGATTGGAGCTGCGCTTGCAAGCGCTTGGGCTCTAAACTTCTATTGGACAGAGGTGTGTGACTTGAGTGCCAACACGGACGATTTTTGGCGGTCCGCTTTCGAGTGCACCGGACCATTGGCAACAGGGTGATGACAAGCCCTTCCCGGAGAACACCCTGTCCTATAGCTTCGAAGAGTATACCAGACATTATCCTCGTTTGTTGAACCCTTGCGAATAAGTCGTAAAGTTCGATTTGTTGGTTCCTGGTCAAACTTTGTAACTGCCTCGCAAGTCTTGTTTTGATCGACTCTGTAATGGGTGCGACAACAAATGCACTGTGCATATCATGACGTTTCGTGCGGCTAATAAGACTAAGTTTGCTTGATATCTCTGTTGCCTTGTCTGTTGCGAAAGACAGCGACCGAGCGTCACTAACCATCTTCTTGAGTTTGTCTGGTGTCATCTCCGAAATAGAAGTATCAACATCGTGCTTGTACTCTTCTAATCGGTCAGGTTGGGACAAAAGCTGGATGATGCGTGGGGTCGGCCCAAGTTGTTCGAACGCCTTGCTGATTTCAGCATCCGTCAGCTGCTCTCCGGGTAGAAGAATCGGTACACTTTGCATGTTATGGTCACTAGAATGAACATTGCAAAGATAGCAAACGCACACCCGAAGAATCTCCTCCAAGCTCCAGGGATTCATAACAACGGTGACATCCTCCACATTCTTATGAAGGCGTTTCCAGCGCTGCTTACTCGGCGAAGAAGCATAATTGACGAAAAGGCGAGTACGGTTCATGACAAATTGTGGTGGAATGCCATGCTGGGCCTCGTCCGAATCGACTAGGGTCCACACAAAGACCTTGAACTCATCCCTTTGAAAATTCGGAGGCATTTCGTAAACGCCATCCTCAACAAAGATGTAACTCCCAGATCCACCGTACCATATAACTGGTTTCTTTTCGGCACAGCGGCGACGTAGTGCATACAATAGCCATACAGTTTTGCCTTCATCGATGATAAAAGGTTGTCCTGAAGTTATATTAACCACACTCACCAATTCCAGGTTGCCCGGTGACCACAACGGCTTGAGCCTTACGTCGGTCGTAACAGAGGTCATACTTTGACTCAGTATACTTGTAGAGACGTACGTAATCGGCGCGGATCCAGATCTTCGAGACGTCCAAAACAGGGTTGGGGCTGATGTCGAGCTCATAACATCCCGGAAAGAGTTCATCGTCCGTGTCCATATCATCTGTGTTCGCAGCCGCATCCGTATCATCTGTTACCGCATCTGCATCCGTATTATCTGTGTCCTCATTATCGCTATCGTCCATAATTACATCCTCGTTCGTCGAGTGGTGGAACTGGGTTGTCTTGAGCCATTCTTCCTCCTCATCCTCCATGCTTTTCCCCCAAAACTTGACATGAAACTTGCTGAAGCGGCTATTATCGTCGAGCTTTGTCCACGGTTCAACAATGAATTCGACGACATCTGCAAGTTTTAAACCTGACTCTGGTATCTGTGTGAGAGACATTGAGTGACATAAGTAAACCTGGGGACCCGTGGATCCGAGATTGATAATAAATGTCATTCCTGCCGCCTGAGGATCAGGTAGGAGGGCATGACGTTTAGCGGCAGGCTTGGGGCCATTCACGGCCTCCGGCAACGTTTGAAGTTCAAAACTGTTGAATCTAAGTACATAAGGCTACATAATGGAAGATCACGTCGCAAACATACAGCTTTTGGTAGCACTGATTCGGATGTATAAATTTTCAACTCGGGTAGTAAGCCTGATCTCTCGTCATAAAGTATGACCTAGACGCAAACCATTGCAATTCTGGACGTATGCGATTCTTTTCCAGACACAAAAATGCTCCAACGAATTACCAGAAAAGTTCACTGCTTCCGACGCTCTTTAGCAACCCATGTCTTGCTCGAAAGGTCCAGAAAGCTCTTGACTCTTGTAGGCGAAATTCTTTACGGCCACGTTGTTAATCCTGTGAGGTCTCTGTCTGGTGGTGGCAAGATAAGAAGAGAGGCTTATCTTCAATGATTTGAATGGCTTATAATGCAAGATACTTTGGCCCAATACGAGACGTGCCCTCTTTCTGTTCAAGGGCATGTAATATCAAATTGCATGCGCAGCCCATTCCTCATACCTGAACTGTAACATAACCCAGGTTGCAATGAAATCAGATTATAGGAGGTTGACATTTTGTGGCAGAACTTTTGTTATGGCAGCTTCAGACTCGGATATAAGTACGTCCGCTTTCGCACAGTTTCGCACACCGTGAGTCTGAGTCCCAAATATAGTACATACATTATGTAAGAATAATTATTAGGTAAGAGGGGCAGTCACTGCTCAAGCCTCAGCCTCAACCTCATACATAATGGCCGATTCAGACCTTTATAACCTTGAATTCCTGTCGTTGGTGGCAAAAATTACCCAAGAAATTGACAACTATCTTGGTATAAATGAAAAAACCGCAGCAGAGTTCGTCATTCACATACATGAAGAATCCAAAAACAACTTTGATGTTTTCAAGGCCAAGTTGCAACAGTTCGCTGAATTTCCTGACTCCCTCATCGAAAATATGGACCGTCTTATCCTTGGCATGCATCCAAAATACAAGAAGAAGAAGTCAGAAAAGACTTCTCAGAAGTCGAAAGGGGACGATGAAATCAGCGAGTTGGAGAGGAGGAGGCGAATGTTTCCGGGGTTGGCATTGAAGGACGAGGAGGTTCCACCTGTTGTCCCCGATGACGTTTTCTTGAAAGAACTTGGTGACTTGGTTGCTGGAAAAACTGGTCCCCAATCGTATACCAGAAAGACCACAGATGCACGATTCCATGATGAAGAACCACTACGAAAGAGACCGCATGATGATGAAGATCTGGCACGAAAGAGACTGAAGCGCGAGCGGTCGTATTCTCCACGACGGCGTAGTCCTAGTCCAAGAAGACAAGATGGCACTGACTATAGAAGAGACGACTACAAAAATAGAGGAGTGAAGCGGTCGTTGGATGAGCGACCGGTTCTCTACAAAATTTACGATGGAAAAGTCTCTGGAATCAAGGAGTTCGGTGCTTTTGTCACTCTTGACGGGGTTGCAGGACGTGTCGAAGGTAGATTCCATCTGCTATTTCTACAATCCCGACGCTTACCATAAGCTTTAGGTATGGTTCATGTCTCGAATATTCAAGCAGGGGCAAGGGCCAATTCAGCGGGCGATCTTCTCAATCGGGGAAAGCCAGTCAAGGTAAAAGTCATGAGCGTGGCAGGGAGCCGGATTGGTTTATCCATGAAGGATGTTGACCAGATGACTGGTCGAGATCTATCACCGCACCTCCGAATCAAATCTGAAGCAGAATTGGAAGATGAGCGTCAACGGGCTGCTAGGGTGACCTCCGGTGCCAATGCTATGCCTCTACGCGGGAGAGATGACGGGCCTCCCGTGCGTTCTGCAAAGAGGTTGACATCACCTGAACGTTGGGAAATCAAACAACTAATTTCATCAGGTGCTATTGACCCTTCCGAGTATCCTGAGTTGGATGAGGAACTCAACAACCCAATGGCTCACATAGAAATTGAAGAGGAGCTAGACATCGAAATTCGGGAAGAAGAGCCGCCCTTCCTCGCTGGCCAAACTAAACGCACTCTAGATTTGAGTCCCGTGAAGGTGATCAAGGCTCCGGATGGGTCGTTGAACCGTGCGGCGCTTGCTGGCGCTTCTCTTGCTAAAGAACGACGTGAACTACGCCAGCAGGAAGCCAATGAACAAGCGGATTCTGAGACTAGGGATTTCAGTCAGCCATGGCTTGATCCTATGGCGAAGGAGACAGACCGAGTCTTTGCGCAGGATCTGCGCGGCCATATTCGTGGGCAGAAGGCGCAGGAAGTTCCTTCATGGCGACAGTCGGGTTTGAACAAGGCGATTACATACGGAGAAATCACCACTCTAAGCATACAAGAGCAACGGAGAAGTCTACCCATCTACAAGCTGCGTGAACCTCTGCTCAAGGCAATTGAAGAGGTGAGTAACGACATACGTCCTGAATATGCTCGAATTGCTGATTTTTTATTTAGCATCAAATACTCATTGTGGTCGGTGACACTGGTTCAGGCAAAACGACGCAGATGGTACAATATCTCGCAGAAGCTGGCTACGCGGACAAAGGTCGGATCGGTTGTACTCAACCCCGTCGTGTAGCGGCCATGTCAGTCGCAAAACGTGTTTCAGAAGAAGTCGGCTGTCGTCTTGGTCAGGAAGTTGGGTACACCATCCGTTTCGAAGATTGCACAAGTCCGGAAACCAGAATAAAGTACATGACGGATGGTATGTTACAACGTGAATGTTTAATCGACCCTCTGTGTACAAGTTACTCGGTTGTCATGCTGGATGAAGCTCACGAGCGGACGATTGCAACGGATGTCTTATTTGGGCTTCTCAAGAGTGAGTGAACCTTTTCTTATGATGTATGGGAAATTCTAATATTTCCATAGAGGCTGTAAGGAAGAGGCCTGACTTGAAGCTAATTGTCACATCTGCTACTCTCGATGCTGAAAAGTTTTCGAAATACTTTTTCGGTTGTCCCATTTTCACGATCCCTGGTCGAACCTACCCAGTCGAAATCCTCTATACAAAAGAGCCCGAATCAGATTATCTCGATGCATCCCTGATCACTGTCATGCAAATTCACCTTTCTGAACCCCCAGGCGACGTTCTCCTTTTCTTAACTGGTCAAGAAGAAATTGATACAGCTTGCGAGATCCTTTTCGAACGAATGAAAGCCCTTGGTCCCAAAGTCCCCGAACTTATTATCCTTCCCATTTATTCTGCCCTTCCGTCAGAAGTTCAGTCTAGAGTATTTGAACCTACCCCTCCGGGAGCACGGAAGGTTGTCATCGCCACCAACGTCGCAGAAACTAGTTTGACGATACCCGGGATTTATTATGTTATAGACCCTGGATTTTCAAAGCAAAACGCCTTTGACCCTCGACTGGGTATGGACTCATTGGTTGTGATGCCTATCTCTCAGGCGCAGGCTCGGCAGAGATCAGGTCGTGCGGGTCGAACAGGCCCTGGAAAGTGCTATCGACTGTACACGGAAGCTGCCTACAGGAACGAGATGTTACCAAACTCGATTCCCGACATTCAGAGGACGAATTTAGCGTCAACGATTCTTCAGTTGAAGGCAATGGGGATTAATGATCTTTTGAGCTTCGATTTCATGGATCCTCCACCGCACCAAACTATGTTGACGGCTCTAGAGTCGCTTTACGCCCTTTCTGCTCTTGATAGTGAAGGATTGCTGACAAAGTTGGGGAGGAAGATGGCCGACTTCCCTATGGAACCGCCACTTGCCAAGATGTTGATCGCTTCGGTTGAACTTGGGTGTTCAGAAGAAATTTTGTCTATTGTAGCAATGCTCTCCGTGCAAACGGTGTTCTATCGACCGAAGGAGAAGCAAGCTCAAGCAGATTCGAAGAAAGCGAAATTCCATCAACCTGAAGGTGATCACCTCACACTTCTTACTGTTTATAATGGATGGAAAGCCGCAAATTTCTCGAATCCTTGGTGCTATGAAAACTTCATACAAGCTAGGAGCATGAGGAGGGCACAGGATGTCAGGAAGCAGCTGTTGGGCATCATGGACCGGTATATTCGCCTTTCCCTTCATGCTCTAGACATGCTCTGACCTTATTTTCAGGTATAAACATGATATTATTTCTGCGGGACGTGACTACAACCTAGTACGTCGAGCCATTTGTTCAGGTTTTTTCCGCAATGCCGCAAAGAAGGATCCTCAAGAGGGTTATAAGACGCTTGTTGAGGGTACACCGGTTTACATTCACCCTTCATCAGCATTATTCAACCGCAACCCTGAATGGCTCGTCTATCATGAACTCATTCTTACCACACGAGAGTACTGTCATAATGTGACTGCGATTGAACCGAAATGGCTGGTCGATGTTGCACCACAATTCTTCAAAGTCGCGGATGCAAACAAGATCAGTAAGCGGAAGAAGCAGGAGAAGATCGAACCGTTGTACAACAAGTATGAGAAGCCAGATGAGTGGAGGTTGTCAAAGATCAAGAGGAGTGCACGTTCGGTATGTCCCACTTCATTGTTTATTATAATCGTAATTTAATTGAGAGTTACAGAGTCAAACATTTGGTTGAAAATAAACTACATTTTTTTCTATTTCAGCGTATTTAATCACTTGTTGTGTACAAATTCATCTAAGTCGATACAATGCAATGATGGATTCTTGTGTCCTGAACGATACAATCTAATAGATAGTAATGAAGGAGAAGCTTAAAAAGTGATGCTGATGCAAAGTGAAATCCCCAACCCTGCGGAATGCCAATTATCCGACAAAGCGCAAGGCATCTGCACCGATATAATATTTCGCTACTTCTCCCACCTTCGTTGGTGGGGCAGTTGGATCGGGAACGAGAATGAAGGTTTGGGAGAAAACGCGGGGATGACCTTCAACAGACCTGGCTGGGATGTCCGGCGGGTTACCCGAAGGCCCACGACCATGCGTTACATTCCCAGAAACGGTGATAAGGAGAGACGGTGGTTGGGTCCCTAAACATAGGTGAGTCAGGTTACAGGCCAAGATATATACATACTTACCTGGAATGGGATGGCAGTCGAACGACTGTACCTCGTGCTTCGTAGCTGGCATTTTGGAAACCAGCTGTATGAGTCCCTCTGTTCCTTGAAATGGTTTTCCGTTCCACGTTAAAGATGAAGTGGGACGATAAAAATGAGGGAGATCCGCGAGTCGAGTATCTGAGTCATATGCAGCGTAATAAATACGCATAAAATGATCTGCTGCTCGTGTTGCGATTTGGATACTGTTGGACACAAGTTGCTGAGTACAGGCAGAATTCAAAGTAAAGAGAAGCGAACACACTCGTCGGGCGTCAAGTTGGACATCGTTGAAAACCATCTGGCAGATTAAAGAGGCAGAGGAATAGGATATGCACGTGACTTCCATAGACAAATATAGACTATTAGAACATCATATTCCATTGGCATCTGCCATCAAGCTCAATGTCATGGAAGTATAGTAGGCTTACCCAAGAAGTTGAGCTAGAAACCACCCAACCTCGACATTCAGTCATGTCAGATAATACTCGCATCCATGTTCTTAGTCTAAATTGCTGGTTTGTTGTGTTTGCCCTGTCGCCTGCTCATGTTAATGTCTCCTGTCCAGGGGCCTCAAGTATGTCTCGAAGAACCTCGAACAACGGATAGAAGCCATAGCTCACGAACTTAATAACTCAAACCATGATATTATTTGTCTTCAGGAACTATGGGTCTTTGCTCACTACGAGCGAATACGAGAGCGGGTTGCTGGTCGACTACCGCATGCAAAGTTCTTTTACAGGTACGTCCTACTATTCACTAGTTCGGGCATTGCTTGACCCTCTTATCTTAGTGGAGCGCTTGGGGCAGGATTAGCAATATTTACCCGTTACCCTGTCCTCGAGTCCGAAATGAACCCTTATTCATTGAATGGCCAACCTCTGGATGTCGCTGGAGGAGACTGGTTCGTTGGTAAAGGCGCTGCTCATCTGGTCATCCTCCATCCCATCTTGGGACAAGTCCAGGTGTTCAATACCCATGTGTGTACTATTATCACTATGCTGCCTTTAATTAATTGCTTCCAAATTCTTTTAGCTTTTTGCGAAAGGAGGTCAACCTCACCAGCTCATAAATGCTTGGGAATTTGCTAAACTTGCCCGAACAGCGGCAGAACTTGGAAATTTTGTTATTTGTGTACGTAGCATATTATCTCAAATCTCAAATTTTCTGATCTGAAGCATCTGTCGTTTAGCTGGGAGATTTCAATACCGAGCCACATGAACTTCCAATGACTATCATACGTGATCATGCTGACCTGACCGATTCGTGGGCACTAGTCCATCCTCAAGTCAATGCCTCTCTCATCACAGATCCTACTCAAGCAGTACAACAGCTAGGCTTGACTGCTGATTCACCTCTAAATTCTTGGTCAGCAAGTAAACCGCACGCAAGAGGAATCCTTGGGAAGAGGCTCGACTACGTCTTCTACCGCAAACCCAACCGACCAGGACAGGTCATTCCCCACTTACGAGCGACAGAGATCAATGTGACGCTTACTGGTCATGTTCCAGGCCAAACCTTTTCGTTCTCGGACCATTTCGGATTGGAAGCCTTGCTCGAGGTTTCATTACCAACAGATGAGACCCCTCAGGACTCTGCAGCTTCCCCAAGCTCGCTTTCAGACGCGACGATTGCTACAGTTATTCAGAGGCTAATCGATTGCTATCGTGACTCTAGCAATAGGTCTCGTAAAGAACTCATCATCTTTGGGATTTCTTTGGTAGTTCTGGTTTTTGTGGCCGTTGGCATGGCATGGCTGCGGCATTCATGGGCTAATCCCATTTTCATTCTTTTCACGGTCGTTATGTCGTGGTTGGCAACGACCATGTTTTATGAAGGATTTATTTTCGGCCATTGGGAGCGAAATGCCCTCATGAACGTCATTGAGGATTTGGAAGTTTATAGGAAAGGGCGTGAGATCTTAGGAGGAAGGGGAGAATAATTCTGGTGTACCTTAAGCTTGATATAGAATTTTTATATAAA
Organism: Inosperma sp. D86; assembly: GCA_026262225.1. Lineage (NCBI taxonomy): Eukaryota > Fungi > Basidiomycota > Agaricomycetes > Agaricales > Inocybaceae > Inosperma > Inosperma sp. D86. Next base: position 49,964 of record JAIUJM010000013.1, read on the forward strand.
TCTACAGACTATTTACCTTATAACATAACGCATCTGCTCAAGGGTACATCTAACCAGTACATAAATACATAATCAAAAGGAATAAGTCGAAAAACAGAAAAACATCATGATTCATGATGCTATTATGTTCTTATGGACATTATGACGACGAAGGTATACATCTCGCATTCAAAAGTCAATTGGAAACCGAGTGCAGAGGAAGAATTAGCAGGTGGAGGTATAGGGAGATATCGCAAATATGGGGTTGCGATTACTCCGAGCGTTCAAGATTCAAGAACATCAAACATAAAAAAACGTTGCAAGGTGAAACAATGACATCAAGCATTAGCTTGCAATTCGTGCAACCCGCAGTCGGCAACAGCTGGAGGGCTTAAGCCCATTGTTAACTGGCGGCCGAAGGGACCAAATATGTACTAGACCTAGACCGTCGATGTGGATGTTTTGTTGTGATTGAAAAATAACTTGTTGGAGAGGAAATAGTATTGAAGTGGATGTTGTTGCGGGGTGAACTTAGAGGAAGCGATGTCGGCGGAGGTGTCGGACATTCCACCGAGTCTTTGACTTGCAAAGCGACTTTAGTTGTGAGGGAACTCGTGGATTGTATTCTCCGGGGATAACCCAAAGGATGGTAGATGGTGGGTTGGGATGAAGGTCGAGAAAGAAGGGTAGAATTCGATGAGACGAATGAAAGACAGGGCCCAGTAGTGCACAAAGGCAACGAAGAACGCCGATTGGGATACGTTGTCGAGGACGGTAGCTCGATTTCAGGAATATCTTCCACTCCAACATCTGGGAGATAATCGAACTGTTCGTCGTTCTTCCTTTCTTTGGAGAACTTGGGCCACAAGGGTGTTTTGATCCAACTAGGTTCTTCGTCAATGGATTGCTCACTTCCATATCTTTGCACTTGATCCTCGCCAAACTTCTCCATCTGAGACTGCTTACTCAAATTAGAAAGTTGTTCAGTGCCATCCCCTCCAACAACGACTGTGCGATCGTTCTCAATTTCTTCCTCCAAACCACGTTCGGTCGCAGCAGCCAGAAGTTGCGGCGACCTAATACGGTGCTGTGGTAGGACCACCTTTACGAAAGTGTACATCGATTCAAATGATCGTCTTGATGCTTCCAAGAATGGATAAGCCTGAAACACATGGATCTAAAGCCACAGTTTCCTTAAAAAAACCTCGTTTCGAGGGTAAGATGGGAATAAACATACTGCGTCTTCATATAATTCATGCATCACCTGGACTCCAGCACAGGACGCCTTATACGCCAGAAGCTTGACCTCATCACGAAGTACTTCAGCCTCTCCGGCCTGAATGAGAATCGGGGGTAAACCTTTGAAGTCACCAAACAATGGACTGGCGTAAGGGTGCGTAAGGTACTCTTCAGTCTTTTCGCCAAGGTACAGAGCAATGGGGTTCATGTGATTGTCTGCAGTTGGAAATGGGACTACGTCATAGGGCGCATTTGTTTCCCAGGATTCACAACTCATAGTCAGATCTTCAGGTTTTGGTCAGAAGGCGAGCTACATAGAAAATCGTAGAAACTTACCAACCCATGGAGACATAAGAATAGCACCAGAAGGAAGCGGATAATCATTATCGCGGAGGTACATTAGCAGTGCCAATGATAGTCCGCCTCCGGCGCTGTCGCCACTGACAATGATATTTTCTGGGGGTATATGCAGGTCTTCAACTAACCGAAAGTAGGCAGCGACGACGTCGTGAAGAGGTCCCGGAAACCGTGTTTCTGGAGCCAAACGGTAGTCAAGAGCTGTTTAAGCTTTTAGAATTGAATTGGAATTTCAAATCCGGAAGACCCACCGAAAACACGGGAGTCGGTGTATTTGGCAAGTGGGATGGAAATAATACGCTGTGCAGCTGCACTCGATAAATAGTAGGCACCTAAACAGAGTAATCAATACACTTTCATCGGAGTTAAACTGCATATTGTGGTACCTCCGTGAATATAAAGAACAACAAGCTCTTTCCTCTTTGGGTGTCTAGTGGACGCGGTCTTGCTTCCCTTTGATGACCTCGAGGAGTCGGAAGAGGAAGGTACGTCCATTTTTGTTGTTTTCCACTCCTTTTGCATCCGTTGCCAGGTCTTCCTACTTACAACCCATTCTCCAGACAGTTGACGGGTGCCGTCCTCTTTTCCATCTAATTCGGAGAGCATTCCACGCAGATTACGTTTCTTGACTTTGAAGGTCACTGAAGTTACAAGTGCATCTGATGGAACGGGGACGAGTCCTCCAATACTCATTAATAGACGAATTGTTGCCTGTGGGACGAAATCAGCATCATCGAGGCAAAGTAACGAATAGATGTGAAAACTTGCAATGTCTACAAATGCACTGTGTCTATCTGCGCCACGAAGGAGACTGGTAATAATCGTCATTTCTATTCCCCACGTCTTGCGACGTGGACCCCAGATGTGATGAGAGAGTACATCAGATGTGATTTCGGTAGCTGCACAAGACCATGTCAGTTAAGGAATAATTTAGCCAATAAGGATAACCTTTCGCCGCGAGAATTGGAGCAATTCTCCAATAATCCCAGATACGTAAAGGCCGCCGCGGCTGGAGCTTAAGCTTGGGGTTGACTCGAGCAGATGGTGGAGTCGACCCTGGTTCATAGTGGAGCAAAGACTGGCTGAGAGCTCTTGGTGCAGACTTGGATGACACCTGGGACTGCTTTGGAGAGAAGGGAAACCAATATGACATGCATGCAGAAGATGGAAGTTAAAAGTAGAGAATGAATAAGGTCAAGATACAAAGTACATCCTGAATGGACAGAGTAAATGGAACACCCTTGGTCCGGCGGATGAGCCAAAAATGGTGCATCAGCTGATCTCCGCAAACACCGGCACGACATCATAATATGATCAATAGTCATCCCCCCGACTCACAACTTCCTTTGCAGTCGGACGAAGCAGAATAGTGTGCTCCTGCAACAACAAAAACAGTTAAACACAAAACAGGCCTGACGGAGATACCTAGCGCTCAGACACTTACAAACTGGGCGGTCATGCTACCCCGCTGATCGCAAAGTGGAGGATAATCACGGACAATTCCCTGGGCAACCAGATTGTTCAATGCAAGCAGGTACTTGCTCTCACCCACGCGATCAAGGTACCTGCGGCAAAAGGGTAATGTTCCGAAATTTTTATTGATCGATTTCAAGAGCGATTTGGCCGATGCAAGTCTGGAAAGTCCCCATGGCAGGAAAGACCATTCAATAAGATAGATGGCTTAATATCTCGGATACAGCTTGCACTTACCTTAGTGGTACATTTGGAGCATCCACTCGACGTGCATAGTGAGAACAGTCTCCCTGTAGTGGTTGTGTGAATTTCTTGTGGCGGATCAGAGGAGTCGAAAATCACGCACTGATTCCACTATCCTACCACGTCCCGTAGAACCGAACGTTTCAATCGCAAAATATTCGCCTTCCTCCATTTTTGTCTGGTCATCGTTCTTAACGAGCATCACCGATTTTCCGCCGTGAATTTGATACTTGTTAATTGAATGCCCGGTAAGGTTTTCAATAGGCTTCACTAACGTCATGTGCTAAGGACCAAAATTTGAGATAGTTAAGAATATGGGCTGACCTCGAAAAGTCTGGCTTCCGACTTCGACTTCATAGGATTCCATCGTTTCCTGTATATATCCTGCGAGCTCTCCTAGCCTGACATCAATTCCAGCTTCCTAAAGGACCATCAGTAACAACATATCATGAAATGGAGACATGTAGATACCCTGACACCTGTCTCCGTTGCAGCTTTAACTGCCTCAACTAATTTATCGTATGTGGGCTCAAAGGTGAGAGTAAATGCAGAATCAGTGATTCGACCGTTCACATGAACACCAAAATCCACTTTAAGAACGTCTCCTTGCTGTAAGACTTTGGAAGATATGAATGCGCATTAGACAGATTGTCAATAGACGAAATAAGTTCCCTGTACAGACCAACAGTATCGCCCGCATTCGGTGTATAATGGGCAGCGCAGTGATTCAGACTCAAGCCTGTTGGAAATCCAATGCCACATTCAAGGCCATTTTCTTCAACAAGAGCTCTGGTCGCGTCCTCGATATAATTCGCGATCTCCGTCATGGACAGGCCAGGTCGTATAAACTTCCGTGCGGCACGTCTAACTTGACGATGAACTTCTGCACTTCTTCGGATGTCATTATATGTCTGCTCTGGATCGCCCATCGCGAGTTTTTCCCTATATCTGGCTTCCTCAGAAGTGACACGATACGCATTGCTAGCAAAGAAAGTAAGTTAGCGTGTTGGAAGCAGAGGGTATGTAACATACTCGTTTTTGTAGGGCTGTATTTCTCCTTCAGGATAGATTCCACTCGGGAAGAACTTGGATAAGCCGACCCTTGGAGGCTCGGTCTGCTCGACTTTCTTTTTCTTGGCCTTTTTCTTTTTCTTCTTTTTCTTTGTATCGTCTTTGAAAACTCGGGTTATGTATTATATCCAGCTTGGGCAAACAATGATGACGTACCAGAGTTACCTGGTGCGTCGTCTTCACCTTCTTCAACTTCGTCGGCGTCATCTACTTTATCATGCATTGCGGACTTGACGACATCGGAATTGTCAGGTGAGTCCAAAAACGTTTTTGTCGGTTCAGATGCCATGATCTCGATGAATACCTCCTTTTCGTGGTATCTGTTGTAATAATTAAGCTCAAGAGGCCATATGAGTGGAGTTTAACGCTTACTTCTAGTAGGAAACACAGAATTCAAACGTCCCGCAGAAATGACACACAAAAAAAGGATAGCAAACTCTCAGAAGGGTCCCGAGTCGATTTATACACCTCCAAAGGCTACAGACAAAGGTCACGTCTGAGATCTGGGCAGTCACAGCCGATGATCGGAGTTGAAGTGGAATTGTTACATCACTGATGCAATTGCATCATCATCATCCACATTTTCTTGAATTTTTTGCCCACAATACAGTTTTGACAAGATTAGAATGTTTATAACACAAAGAGATCATCCTAATTAGAAATTCCGAATGTGACCCACCGTTTTTGAAAGAACCTAGAACAACTTTGCAAATGGTTAAGGTATCAAACGAACTCCATGGCCAGCATCCACGCGCGTTGATTAATTCTTGCGTTGATTGTTGGTTCAATATCTGAGTGATTTCCTGGAAGGTCCAAGTATTCTCTGAGAAATCACCCATGTATTTCCTTTTGAACCACGTCGTTATAGAGTGTGATATACAGTATTTCATCAATTGCGGTCTGAATAGATGTTCACCAATTTTTGGCGTGCCATAAGGGGATGAAGGTTGCACACACTGATCCGTTGCTGTCCACAGGTGGCTAACCTCGGCTAACCTTCCAAGCTTCGCGGAGTCCATAAGTATTTCCAGTCGAACTAAGTAGTTCAGTGATTGTTTATATGAGTCTTTCACTCTCATTATGTCGCTCGCGTGATGAGTGTTATGTAAACAGAAAGATACCCTGGAGCACAGGTAAGTTTTCCAAGTTATAGTGGATCTTCGTCGAGTTCAATTTATCGAAGTACTATCTACTCTTAGAAAGGGCCTTCATCCAATTCGACCAGCGCCTTATCACCACCTTCATATTTGTCGTTAGAGCAGGGACGGCTATGAGTCGTAACCCTTTCCAACTCATCTTGTCGATTAGTTCTGAGTCATGGGTCCGAGATATTCCGTCAGGGTCTGTATAGGGTCAGGCCTTCAGATCTGTGAGGCCGCCGTGCTTGCTGAGGAGTGACAGACTAATGCAGGAGTGACAGACGGAACTTGCAAAGCGAAATAACACATGACTGGTAGTAGCCTGAAGCGCATTGACCGAAGAAAGCTCTTACAGCCAAAATGCTTTGAGCTCTAAATGATAAATAAATAAAGTTTCAAAACATTATCCGAGAACAGCAAAAGCAGGCAGTAAAGACGGGGCAGCAAGGACATAGCACCTGTCAGGAAGCAAAGAGGAAGAGCCGCGCCCATACACATTGCTACGCTATTTATAGCGACCCACAGAAAGCATGGAAACAACGGCCCGAAAGCCATATAAACATACTACCGAACACACTGAATCGCGACCCTGTGAGATCTCCTCAATACAACGGTTTGTATCAACAAGGGTATCTCCAATACAGGAACCAGTTGTACCATGAATCTTACTCATGTTGCTCCGTCCCTTTCAAGGCAAGGGATTTGGGGCCCTGTGACTGCAACTTTAGATTGGTGCGAGGTGTGTATGGACCATGATTCTTGCAGAACAGTGCACTGACTTGATGTATTTGCAATTGGGTAGATCAATCACCAGTTCTCGCCGTACATTGCAGAAATGGCAAATACTCTTTCAAATTTGTTTACAATCCTCCTCTCGTTAAATGGGTTCGTCGACTCTGTAAGAGAAGGTCTTCCAAAGCGATATTCTATAGGATACGTGGTAAGAGGACATCTTGCTACCTTCATGAGTCATGGTGTTTTGACCTGAATGCCCTATACCCTAGGGCGTTGCATTAGTTGGCATTGGCAGCTTCTTCTTCCATGCCACCCTTCAATTTGGGGCGCAGCTTGCGGACGAGCTTCCCATGATTTATGTCGGATCTATGTCGCTGTGGCTATTATTCGATTGCAAGCCTGGATTTGGCCTACATCTGCGACACACAAAGCTACTCATTGCACTTCTGGCCATATTTGACGTCCTCTTCACGTGGAGCTAGTGAGCCCAGTGCAATTTCTTTCTTCGAGATTTCCTTACATCTTGATTCATGGCAGTATGATGTACCGGAACCCAGTCTACCACCAAGTCGTATTTGCATCAATCATTGTCGTAGTAGCAGCTCGGACCACGTACATACTTCAATGGACAAACCGAGGTATGGCAATACCTCCAAAGACAAAATCTACTATTGTCAATTTCTTCAACACGGGCTTGGGATTGTTTGCATTTGGATTTTTTGTTTGGAATATGGACAACATTTTCTGTTATAGATTGACTAGATGGAAGATATCTATTGGATGGCCGACAGCATTTGTTCTTGAGGGTAGGTCTAAATCTTCCACGATGTATCATACTTATCTGGATATCATAATAGGGCATTCATGGTGGCATGTCCTGACGGTACGTACTAACAAGGAGCTGAATTCCTTCTCCCTAACAATGCACGTAGGGTCTTGGAACGTATTATATGTTTATTGGTATTCAATACGCGTACGTGACGCACTTTTCTTCAAGTTGTTGTCTATTCACATTTGCAATAACAGAACACTTTGCGTGAAGGATCGTCCAGAAGGTTACACTGTCAAACATGTTCATGGCGTCCCCTTTGTCAGACGGATACACATCAAAGCCCAATAACCCTCTGTTGTACTGTTGCTTTTTATAAAGCTTTTGTCGTTCTGTTGTTGTTATTCATATTATTTATTGTGTATTGGTACTTCTATACTTGCGGCATGAACACGAGACTATCGACCATCTGTTTCTCCCACTCTCCATTTCAGGAAGCTCAAAACTTCGATCCCGCCTTCATCTTTTGTGGCTGCCAACTCCCGACTGATCGACCAGGCGTGCAAGGCCTCTTCCACAAGACGCCCCTTGAACTCTGGCATCGTGATGAAATCTTGTTTGTACAATGCCTGTTCCTCCATCTCATTTTCAGGTAAAGGCCTGATTGAAAGGGTGTCGAAGCCAGTAATTTGCCGCGCAATTGACCGCTCCAAGGTGGTGAGTTCCGTGCGGAAGTTTTCTTGTCGGATAAGATGTGAAAGTTGTGGAGAGCGGAGGTTAATCAAGGCTAGAGTGGAAACGCGACCACACGATGTGTTATGAAGTGAACCATGAACGTAGGAACCAATTCGTAGGGCATTATATGAGGATGGCGTAGGTGCAATAGGTGCTTCCTCGACAATGGCCGCAGCACGTTGAAGAGTGATGTTTTCCCCAACTTTGACAATAGTGTCCCGTATAGCATCGGATACAGTCCCGCCAGGTGAAGAACCCGGATTTGAATGCGACAGAAGAGGTGCTTGTTTTAGGTCCTCTAAGGAGACAGGCACAAACGACGTGTCTCTGGTTTTGGCCTCCGAGATGAAAGCAGTCGTGTGCGCGATATCCATAGCAAGGTTGGCGAAAAGCTCGTTACGACCAACGAAATCTGTCTCGCAATTCAGCTCGATCATCGAGGCTCGTGCCCCTCCTGCAGTAGTCAGCCCTGCTCCTGGTGACAGAACAGATACGCCAACCAGCCCTTCTTTGGTTTCTCTAGAAGCCACCTTTGCTATCTTGGAAGCCCCAGTCGTCACCATGTCTTCGTGAAGCCAAATCAAGGCACCATTTATGTCACCATTGGAATGAGCGAGCGCTTCGCGTGCTTTGTTGATGGAGACTTGCGTTTTTTTTCGGAGTTCTGCAACTAGAGAGATGGGTATCTTCGAAGGAGACGTTGAGTACAGCTTTCTATACGCAAGACAAGCTTGTCGGGCGGCAACACGAAACATCTTTGGGTAAAGCGCAAAAGGTATGTGTTCTAAAAATAGTTGAGAAATTTTGGCATTTGACCATAACCATGGATAACTTCAAGGTCCCTCAGATTTTGCCACAGGATTTGCTATTGATACAAGAGCTTGTTGATATACCGTTAATACCAAATAGAGAAGAAACTCCTCCACTCGGTTACACCCTTGACAGTGACGACGACATTAACAGCTCCGGTAGCGAGAGCGAGGATGAGCAAGCCAGTGAGGAGGAAATTGCTACTGATCTCACCAAAGGAAGTGCGGCAGACGATGAAGTAAGACAACAGTACGTGAATCGATCCTCTCTTTTGTTCCATCTCCATTCATGATTTCAACAGCTCAGAACCTGCGAGTTCTGAAACATCTTCGGATTCCAGCTGCTCGTCCGATTCTGATGATTCAGAAGGGGAAGAAGCAAAGGATTTCCCAGGACGCCCACTACCTCAAGACTTCGATGATGATGAGGATCCTTTACCAGCATCTACCCCCGCTGGCTACTTCACCAAAAATGAGATCACCGATGCAGACATTAAAGTTCCTCGCGTCGAGAAGATCTCCCCAGAAGAACGTCTCGAAAAGGTGGGGGAAATAATGAATATCGTCGACCGAGTTGCTATCATCCGCGGACTCCGTTCCGAATATCTAAACCGTGCTTCAGACCGCACTTTGGACTCAGACACTTTGTTAGTCTTTGAAGATAGAGAAGCTATGGGTTATGTTCGTTCTTATCCAATTTTCTGAAAGGACTATTTTCACGCGTAATCAGGACAGATCTACGAAACCTTTGGGCCAACATTGCAACCTCTTTACCAGGTTAAATTTAGTGATTCCTTCCCCTTGGATCCAAATCGAGTGAGAGTCGGACGGGAAGTATTCCACGTCCCAGCTCAGAGCAAATTCGTCTTCGTCAGTCAGATTAAAGGCATTAGGGGCAGCGATGCCAGCAACGTTTATGACGAAGAACCTGGCGATGACGAACTTGAATTCTCTGATGATGAGGCCGAAGCTGCTCACCGAAACCGTTTCAAACGCAAGTAAGTTACAAACTGCGATAATTACCAGGTTCGTCATTCATGTCTTTGTAGGCGTGCCGAGTCGCGTAGTCGTTCAGTTGCATTATCCCGTTCTGCAACACCAAATCCTACCATGATGCGTGACCAAGATTTGGCAGCTACAGATGAGGTTCTTTTTAGTGGGAATGCATATGATGAACATGGACCATATGACATTGATTATGCTTCACTCCCTTCAATACCTTCGTCCTCTTCTCGTTCTCTTCCCTTTGACGATCCTTATGCGGATTCGTACGTTGCCCCAGGCATTGTAGAGGCAGAGTCAGAGCCCTCCTTGGTTCGTGATCGCTCGTTTGACCGAGATCGTCCTTCACGGGGAAGAGGGAGAGGGCGGGCTAATCGAGGTCGGAGACATGGAGACTGGGGAAGTGCACGAGGCGCGAGACACGGAGGGGGACACCATCCAAGACACCACCAGGAAGCAGGACATTCTCCCAAAGTGTTCATCCCGAATACTCAAATAACAACTGGACAGGTTGGCTATCCTGGGTACCAACATCAGGAGTACTCTCCTCTCTACCCTGACCAACAGCTGCCAGGGCCAATCTCTATGCATTATCCCCATTCAACTTTAAGGAGCTACCAGTACGCCGATTCCCAGGCCGTTCTACCTGGTGTACAGCCACACATCAATCCACGATTTGCCTCTGCTTTTGGATTGTCAGTGCATCCTGCCTTCCCACAAGAACAGACGCACGAATCATCTAGTTGGGCGGATGAATGGACAATTCCTATGCTAGACCCAGGTGGTTTCCGTCCAGACACTCAGAGTAGTGGGGATCTAATTTAATGCCAAACTCTTTTTGACTTTCCGATTCTCTGCACTTACAACGCCATCCTCCAGCTAAATTTTTGGCCCGCTTTGAAATGTCAATTCTTCCATCAAACCTTTTCTATTTGAAGCTTCTACCGCAGTTCAGTGTCAAACGTTGAACATATGCCGACAAGGACGTCCAAATAAAAATAACTTTGCCTTTGTTCACAAAATGCGACCCTTCCCCACGGTCAGCGTTCTCCCGGTCAAAACTGTATCTATGATCCTCCAAACCCACTTTGACTATGGTGCCATGATTCTACTACTGACCATTCTCCACCATCCGTTATGACCCCATGTTTTTGTACAGAATTTCATCGCGAAGAATTCGGAGTCCCTCTATCATCTGTCCACATGCTGTGCCTTTATTGATGCAGCTGTCACCGGCTCATTCAAATGATTTCGCAACCCGAATATATAAAGCATGTTGCCCTTTGCCCGTTGCTTGGTTCTTTCTTTTCCGACATAGAGCCGCACTCTCAGCCTTTCAACTGTAAACAGAGGTTTTGCGCAAGATGAAGACACTCATCTTTCTTTCTAATCTTATATACCTTGGACTAGCATCACCTTTGTCTAGCCCTCTATCACAGTTCGAAGTCTTCAAGCTACAGTCGCCGAACAGCTTTGTGCCCTCTGGATGCCCTGCGAATGGAAAACTTTCGTGTCAGGCTCCTGGCCCTGGCTCTTGCTGCTTTGAGGCACCAGGAGTATGTGTTCAGAACATATATGTCTATAGCTGAAATCGACCATTTGTATAGGGTTTGTTGATGCAGACCCAGGTACCCTCGACTTGACTTCATTTGTAAGGGCCTGATGAGAGCGTTTTATATTAGTTCTGGGATACCGAGCCCTCCTCTGGCCCTGCAGATAGCTGGACCATCCACGGTACATTGTCCACATCTTTTTTGACGAACTGACGAACTGACCTTTATAACACAAAGGTCTCTGGCCCGATCAGTATGAAATCCGTTAAAATTCCTTTACATCGGGCCATTTATCCTCATCTAGTTGCGATTTAACGTTTGACGAGAATTGCGATCCAGCTCGCGCTTACAACAACATCCGTGAAGTGTGTCTTTCCCTTTGAAACCGCATTTGATGAAGTATATTCACTTTCAACCGATACTAGCTGCTGTCCGAAAACGACGCCAGTGATACTTTGTCTTTCATGGACAATGTAAGGTTCCATGCACATGTTTGAAGCCAATCTATTTATAAATCAAATTATAGTATTGGGTCGACATGAATGGTGATAACGACCATTTCTGGGCGGTATGTCCATCACTAGTGCCACGACGTCCGTCATTTAAGTTCCCAAAATTTGTAGCACGAATGGGGCAAACATGGCACCTGCATGAGGTATGTTTTCAGCAAGGTTGATTCCGATATTATATTAATGCTCAGATTAGCACCCTAAAGCCAAATTGCTTGCCAGATGGTAGCCCCCAAGGACTTGAGGTAGAGCCTACTTTAAGATTGGACTTCTAAACCAGCCAGCTGAATAATCTGGTCCACAGGCAGTCGCTTTCTTCCAGACCGTAGTCAGGCTCTTCAAAGTACTTCGTTCCTTTTGTTAAGATGCCCTTGTTAACTAAAATCGACCTATCAGACTTTGCCCACCTATGACTGGCTTGCTGCTGCCAATATTGTTCCATCTGATTCGGAGACTTACAACCTCTCTGACTTGACTTCTGCCCTGAAATCTGCTGCTGTGAGTCTTGACATTCGAAATTCATCACAACCTTAATTTTACCATTTTGGTCTTTCAGGGTGTTGTTCCTGGTCTTGACTGCAAGAGGGGTGTCCTAAATGGGATCACCTGGTACCTCAATTTGCGGGGTTCTGCTGTTGATGGCCAGTTCAAGTTGATCAGTAAGATGCATTTTCATGTAACCCGTGGATCTTTATTAAACCGTGTTGCTACTTTCATAGATGCCCCGAAACATGGGTCTTGTCCATCCCATGGAATTAAGTACCTTCCAAAGTAAATACAATGTCCTGATAAGCTAGATTGAAATTTCTTGAATATGATGTAGATTGAGTAAAAGTTCTCGATTTGACAATCACCGTTATCGCACATAATTTTCAACGGAAAGGTGTTCAAGACATGTTGATCATGAATTATTATTAAGCAGCTTTAGAACGCTAGAGGCCATACGAAAGTTATAAATCACTGTTGAAGCAATACTTAGTAGTAGCCCTGTTCCTTCTCAGTGACTGGTACAGTTTTGGGGAGCTTGGCTTTTCTTTCTTTGTCCGTTTCTGCTCTTTCTTTATCACGTTCTGTTGGAGGTGTTTCCTTCTCCCAAGTCTTCAGAGCCCTCTCGTAGAACTCCCACATTAGTCTTCCAGCCAGCTCTCCGCCGTACTCTCCATCATCTATGAGATTTATCACTTCATCCTTTAACGAAGCTTTCTCTTTGCCCTTCTTTTTAGAGTTGTTAGATTTGTTCTCTCGTTCCGTTTTGTCGTTCTCGATGACCTCCGGAGGGATTTTGATTTTCAGTTGTAGAGTAGCACATTCCGCATAAAGTGCTCCAGGCCGAAGGGCTTCTTCTGGCATTTCTAGTCGAGAAGGGTCAATGCGATTCAGCCTAGAGACTCTATCTGAAAATAAGTCGGTAGCTTGTGACAGAATTTTGAAAGGCGTTGGGACGCAAAGGACATGAAGTATTGTTTGCTGAGCGGAAATGGGAGGTTTGGTAAAGATCCATAAGAAAGGAAGCAGCAAGATGTATCTGCAAAAATGAATAGAAGAAACCAAAATCAGGATAAAGGGGACATACAGTGCAATTCCAATATAAGACCACCCTGAAGGTGCGTTCCAATCTGCATTAAGCAGGGAGGATACCGTGTCAACTCTACTTATTCCAGGAGAAACGCTGACAGCAACAATATTCGATTTCTGATGTTTAGAGCTGACGATGGGTACCGTGCTTGAACCCTCTTCAGTCTTTGGAACTTGGTACCCTTGTGGCAGCGCATCTAACACACGTTGCAGATGTCTAGTTAGGACAATCGTCCTCAGGGAACGATGACCTTCCCGTAGGAAAAGCGAATTAGTCTTCGAAGCATCCGACTCGTAAGCGAAGGAGGGTGAGAATGGTAACCCAACTGCCGCTGCGTAGAATGGATTGACAACATGAATGATCCGGATGTCTCGTTCTACTGGGGTGACGAGCAACGATGGGAGGAGGAGAGTAGATATGAGAAATGTCGCTAATGAATTTGAATCCCTTGCTCTTTGGTCTTGGGGGATTGAGGTTGTTGAAAGGAAAGATGGGGATCCAACATGTCTGTGTTCGTGAGCAAAGATAATTGCATCAAGTCTCTGGTCTTTGCCAGTCAGAAACTTCGTGCAAAAATAGCGGATAGAGGTTGGTGATGATAGGGCGCATTCTTCAGCGTAAATATGCTCATTTGATGTCGTCGAGCGCAAAAGGTCGATTAGAATAGCAATGTTCGGTGACTCTACTTGGTGGTCTGTAAGTGCAATCACATGGGCACCGCGTTGTGCAAGAGACTGAAGAATAGTCACACCAAGAGGTGTGAAGCCACCCTACAAGAGTTTAAGTTATAGAGGAATACTGTAGAATAGATAAAATCGCTCACCGTCACTAACACAACACGGGCATGGAGATCGCGCTCTCTGTTCGTCTTCCGACCTTGGGCAAATCCCCGGAGTACATAGACCGACAGGATGCCAACCACTACGTGAACTGCATACCGTGTCGGGAAGTAGGAAGCGAAGAATGCCTCTAAAATTCTTAGAACCATCTGGCCGACATATTAGAGACAGATGTAGATGATGATGGTAGGAGTCCAACCTTGTTGGCACCGCTGGTCACACTTCCCGAACACGCTCTATGATATTCGATAAAATAGCATGGTCAAGTTAGGAAATGTTCATGGCATAAATCCTAAGTGTGGTGGTTGTAGACAGAATGTTGAATGCGCTTTCTGGGTCGTTCCATCAAGATCAGCACTCTAGCGTGGGCGCATCCGACAACTCAGACTTGTCCCCCATCTTCAACTTTCCTCTCAACACCGCGACTTCTAATTGCTTCGACGCGTTGTCTTTGGAGCATTATTATCTGCTGTAACTCCTAGGATTTTCTGCCTTGTACTAGTTCTAGCAACGTGAATTCCGCAGTTTGAAGCATGGACGGAGCTTCATTATCCGCAACCCCAAACAGTCGCCAAAAGCGTGTAATGCCGTCACGGTCGCGACGAGGAGGGCCAGGACTTGGACACTGTGAGGTGGATAACTTGATTCTGGAAACCCAACGGCGTAAATGTGCGTTTTCATTTCTTTGGACCATGTCATTTGCTTGATGTTATCATTTTCGCAGTGGAAAATGAGCCGCTCATTCCTGGTGGTACACCATTTCTTCTCACAACCAACCCAAAATATGCCCAAGAAACCCTGGACGGATCTGAATTGGGAATTCAAATCAACATTGTCGCTAATGAACGTTATTTCGATCGACCAGACGTCCTCAAAGCGTTTAGGCAGCAAACAATAATTCAAACCCCCAAGTATGATGCAATCTCGGACTCGATGTCCGGAGTAGGTGGTCGTTTTCGACCTAGAAATCAGGAAGAGGTATGGCCGTTTTGTTTCACAGATAAGTTTTAGCAATCACCTTGTCTCTTTTTTTTTCTTCCCTTTGAACGGGACAGGCAGTGGCCGAGACCTCCGATGCAGCCTACGAAAAACGTCACAGGAAATTTGAAAATTTTGAGAAGCGGCAACGTCTTCGGGAGAAGGAAAAGCTCAAACATGAACATTATAAACTCAAGGAACGGATTGAACAGCTCAGGGGAATGGATGGTGCTGCTTTCATGACCCTTTCTGCGTCTTCATTCTCTCCTGCGCCGCCAGAGGGAGAGGAAGATGAAGAGGCATCTAATAATCCGTTCGCCGCTATGAATGGTGGTATTTATCATGCTGAGGGTGAAAGGCGAAGAAAAGAGATGTTGGACATTGCTTTCAAGCTGGAGCAACGATACACATATCTGCTTCCACCTGAACGACCTCGTAAACCTCAAGAAGTCCCTTCAAGGGAAGCAGAAAGTCGAGACGATTCTGAAGACGAACAGGATTCTGTCATAGGCACCAGAAGGGACAACAGTTTGAAGCAGCGGATGCACAGCGCAAAATCCAGTGCTTCAAACAGTTCTGCACCCTCACCTGCCCCGTTGAGGCCTGTAGTACCCAGGAAGTCTTTGGCAATGTCTCCGATTGAACCCAGGCAACCACCTTATTTTGTTCGAAATCTACAACGATACAACTCTTCTGCAAGTGCATTGTCGACCCAACCCGTGTTTCCGTCCGAAAGTCCACCGGAACCGTCCAGTCCTTCTCCTGAAATCGATATCCTTAAAGAGTCCGAAATTCCTCCTCTTCCTCCTCCTCCAACATACTTCCAGCCACCCCCACCCCCACCTCTTCCGTCACAATTTGTTTGGAGTCTCCGCACATCTATGCCAATTGTCAATGTTGCTCCACTACCCTTTCAGCAATCCCAAGGCCCTCAGATTCTCCCAGTGGAGAATCAAGCCCTACACGATGGAGTGTCGATGGAGTCGAATGACATGCAATTTTCAGACAGCAGAGCCAGGGAAAACACCCCTATACAAAATCAACCTCCTACGCATGTTCCTATAGATGATGGCGAGCTGGAGAAAGCTACTTCCGAATCAGAAGCCATTCAACGAGAGGAACTACCCTTGCCGCGTAAGAAACGTGGACGACCACCAAAAAGTTCTACAGCTGCCGCGGAAACAGCTTCGACGACAATAACGGCAGTGGGTGGTGGTGAACCTCTTATTATCGCACCTGAACCACCTGTTACCAAGGCAAGGCCAGGTCGAAAGCCCAAGGTATCCGTTTTTGAGGATCAATTACCCCAAGGAGAGGTATTATCGGAAATTCGAGTCCAGCAAGCTCCCTTGCAGGAGGCCAACATTGCTGGGTCTTCGAATCGAGTGTTGGAAGAGCAAGATAAACAACCCAACAATATTCCGCAGGAAGGGCCTGCTGCAGACCAAGTTACGGAGTCTATATCAACAAGACCTTTCAAACGCCGTCGTAGGAATAAGGAAGGACCAGACGAATCCGCGATTGCTGGTGCACGAGAAAGCTCTATCCAAGCATCGGATAAAGGGGCTCAGGTCTCAGCCACTGCTACTTCTATCCGGGGAAAAACTTTCGTGACCTATGTCGACAGCAGAACGGGCGAGACCGTCTGCACGCCGAGTCTTCTTATGATTGCGAGTGTACGTACAGCAGAGAAGGTCAACGTCCGAAAAGCAAGAGAGACAACCTCGTTTGGGGTTACGACACCTGACTTTGCGAAGGGTCAAATTGTGGATTATGAATTGCAGGAAGAAATATTGTATAGGAACCTCAGGGATAAAAGCCCAACGATTGGTCCTGAATGCGGTGAACAGCTAGAAGGAGAGCGGAGCTCTGCGACAAGGGAGCAAGAGATGGAAGATGATAGAGAAGTCCTCACAGGTGACGATAGGCCAGAGCAGGCGCAAGAGGAAGAAGACAACCCAGAACCAGGCGATAACGAACAATTCTCAACAGCAGTTGACCCAAGAGGAGTTGATACACATAATGCAGGAGAAGTAGCGAATGGAATGCCTCAGCCACAATTTTCAGAAGCATCACGACCATTCGAAGGACGATTTGCTAATGGCCCACTCTCTCCAGAAGAGATTAATCTGCCATCTAATTTGCATATCGAAGCTTATCCTGGAGTTCGACCACGAGAACCTTCTCGTCATATTGATGACGACGACGAGTTGCTGGAATGGTAACGCTGGTGAAGCCCTTTCGATTATTACATGCCACTGTCTTATTAGTTCTTTTGCTCTACTTAGCATATATGATTCTATTTGCTCATATCTTTTTCTTCCCGAGTGTCATGTATGAAACTAAGGTTAATGTGTCATGTGAATCTACAGCTTTTAAACCAGTATTTGGAATAACGAAAACAAGGTACTAAGATGCTTGTTTTGAAAGAGGTTTACTGGCTTTATCCACTAACTCCAAAGTCCTCAGCCGGGCGGGTAAAGAGTAGTGTCGTTGATGGGTAAGCGTACAAGCAGTAACCCCCACAGCTCCTAACTGATCAGGAGGTATGCCGAAATCTTCTGCTGGTGCAGTCAAATAAGGTGTATAGTTTCCTTCAACGAGCGAATCGACTTTGGAGGGAGGAATTTCGATGGCCTCTTCCAACCCTGCAATCTTGATAATGGCATTGCTGCCTGAGCAATAGGGCAAACAATTGAGAAGGGTCGGAGAGAGAATTTCAGGACCAGTGAACTCTGGGTTATGACCACCACCAGTGAATGTGCTTTCGTCGACTTGATGGTCGAAAGTGGATAGAGTCGGAGTCAGTGTTGCAGGACGAGCGTGACGTTTCTTATGAGCCTGTCTCACCCCGTCCTTTTCACCAGGCCTTCTACCTGGAGTACCAGGTGATTGTATTCCAGGTCTCCTTCGTTGACTGGTTCGTTGTTCATTCGTATGGGGCGAGATACGACCCATGTCTTTCGTCCTCCTGGATGAAGCCCACGCCCTTCTTCTTTCTACATTGGCAGGGGTCATCTCAGGGGACATGAAGGCCGTTGATTTATCAAATTGGGAACGAAGCATTTCAGATTTCTCCGGAATAGGAACGTAATTGGAAAAATGAGCCTTCAAGTTCTCTGCATCACGGGCCTCTCGTTCTAAACGTCTTTTCTTGGTTATAACAGCGAGTTCTTCCGCTGTTGGGGCAGACCTAGCAGGAGGTTCATTGCGACCCATGCGCACAAGCTTGGCGGAGAGAGAGTTGTCACCGACGTCATGCAGATAGCTGACATCGGGTTCATAAGTGAAATCCTGGAATGGGACGGAGGATTTTGGCGTTTGGCGACCAGATGCCTTTGCGCGAACCTCTGCAGGGGTAGCTGTAAGAGCTGTTAGGTAAAAAGTTATTTCGCTTGAAATCCTGGTTTACATACGAATGACAATGTCTCCCAGCCGGGTCATGGGTGTCCGCACTGCTCGTTTAGGAGTTGGAGCATTATTGGTGTATCCTGAATCTGTAGAGTGATGCCTAATCCCAGACGAAATTGAAGAGAACAGCTTCCTCCTGTGTACAATGCCACTGAATCGTTGCATTGGTGAAGTACTATTAGTTCTCACACCAAAACCGTCCACGCGTGGACAACCTTGCACGTAGGTGAAGTGCTTGCAGAAAGCGAAGAGTTAAATATGTTGTGTGTTATTGTTTGTTTCGGAAGTTGGTACTAGATTGTGTGTGGCAGTTCTTGACCACTCTCTAACTCTCAAATTTGAAATGCATCCATTCTTTGGTCGAGTCATCGTTAACGCCGTTCTTTGTCTGATCTGCTTCATCGCGTACTCTTCCCAGATATTTATTATTTGGCCTTGGTACGGACGTGTCTTGTCCATTGAGCTGTTATACCTCCTCGTACCTTTCAAGTGAGTGTCAGCATGTGTGTGGCTGCTGAATTAATACGCTTAATCTCTTTCCAGTATATTCGTTGGGCTTTTGTTGTGCAATTATTTTCTCTGCGTAAATACAGACCCTGGGCGGGTGCCAGAAGGATGGGTGCGTTTCACAAATTCGCTATGGATTCGGCATTGACTCATTGCTTTAGAAACCGGATGGCGACGAGGATGGCCTAGAATTAAAGAAGCTCACAGGGAAACCTCGCTATTGTCGAATGTGCGAGAATTACAAACCTCCAAGGACTCACCACTGCAGACAGTGTAACAGGTGCGTTCCGTTTGTCGACCGCTGGCCTTCTCTTACAGTTATCACAGATGTGTTTTAAGAATGGGTATGTATTGCCCGGATCACTATCACTAGTCGCCTTCTCATGTCTTTCATAGACCACCATTGTCCTTGGATCAACAACTGTGTGGGCCATTACAATTATGCGGCCTTCATCCGCTTCCTTTTCTTTGTTGACGTTGCTTGTTCGTATCACATCGCAATGGTAACAAAGAAGGTTCTCCAAATTATCAAACTGCAATATTATTGGGTAGGCTCGTCCAACACTTTCATCATGCGCCCTCGATAAATACTTTTGATGAAGGACGATCCGAGTACCATGGAAGTCGTCATGATCATATTAAACTATGTTGCTTGTGTACCTGTCCTTCTTGCAGTAGGCGGCTTCAGGTTCGGCTTACCTTTCCTCACACAACCCAAGCTCATGAATCTGTCAGTTTATACCATTTCTATTGTTTGCTTGGAAATACAACAACGATTGAAAGCTGGGAGAAGGACAAAGTCGCGCTGATGGTTAGACGAGGAAAATTGCAGGAGGTATGAGTGTCTTTGGCCAGGTTGCCTTTGTATTCACGTTTATTTGTAGATCAGGTTTCCATATGTTAGTGTGCCAGTTCACCATTTGCCTCAGCGTATCCAATGCATTTTACCAGGACTTGGGTGCGAGACGAAACTTTGAGTCTGTCCTTGGATCCAATCCTCTTCTTTGGTGTTGGCCACGTCCACCTATAGGATCAGGTCTTCGGTTTGAGTTGACAAAGAAGGATGGTGAGTCGTACAATTTAACTTGCCATCCCAACTCGTCTTGCGATGCTTTAAGCCCCGCATGATCCTTGTCTTGTAAGTGCTGGACCTCCCTCCTCTTTCATTCACCTGCATAATCGACTTCAGACGTGCATAGACTCAACAATTCCTACAGGTGAAGAATGGCCACCAAAAGAAAGTTCCTCTACGTCATCTTCACCAAAAAGTCCTGAGCGTCAAATAAAGACGTCTTCCCCATGGACATATCAAAACGAGGGATTCAATCCCGCCCTTCGGCCTTCTAACACCGCCATACGTGAAGCTACTTCTACCTCGAGAAAACGCCACCCACATGGCATCCCGGCTATGCCACCCTACCTTCCTGACTTCTTTGAGAAAGAAAGTCGACAGTCCGAAGACGAGAGTGACACCTATGATGACGGCCAAGTCCATGTCAGAAGAGGTTCGGAGGGATATGAGATTCGCCCACAGAGTCGGGAAGACATGTTGAAAAGATATCTGGAAGAGTTGGGAGAAGATCCAGGCAGGTATCTGAGGTATATTCCTCAGCCTGATGACACAAGTGAAGACGATGATGATAATGTACCCCTGGCTTTTCAGGCCGCTACTGCTCCAGCGGAAGCAGCGAGTGGTGTCAGCTTATGAATGCTTTCCAATATATACAGGCATGGTTGGAATAATTTTAATTACAACTATCAATAGTGGACAGGGACTCAAGTATATACTGCAAGAACTTGTACTTCTTGTAATTTCAGAGGATTTTCACTTGGTCAAAGCGGAGTCCTTTGTACACAGCTGGCAAACTATAAAAATATGTACATGTGTAATAAAATTATTAGAAAATAGATACATTGCGTATTGCATGAAAAGAAAGATGTGTGTAATGCTGGATGGTACCATGATGAATCATGCATAAAGTATGTTACAAGTGGCAAAATCGACAGGCACAGAAAAAAACAACAAGGGTTTCACTCAACAAGGCAAATCGGATTAACTGGGGGGTATTGTTGGTATTGTCAATGGTGGCAACACAACTCGAGGAGCCACCAACTGAGCCTGGGGGATTGGGGAAAGGGAGAGCAATTTGTTAAGACCAAACTTGGTTTTGATGCCCCTCACTTGAGTCAGAATCTTCCCGGCTTCCACATCGATCTTCTCTTTCAGCTGCTGCTGCTGGTCTGCACATCGCTGTCTCAGGATGTTTGCGATGGGACCGAATTCATGGCGGAGGGTCTCCCTGACCAGCGGACGGATGGATTCGAGTAGGTCTGGGACGTCGATTGGTTCTGGTTGTGATGATGGCAAAGGAGACGTCGACTGCGGGGTGACGATGACGGTGGTAGCTCCGGAAAGAGAAGAAGGTTTGTGGAGGTAAAGAGATCTCATTTGTTCAGTCATTTCTGCAATTTTAACCGTAAGGGATGCAGTTTCTTTTTCAAAATCGGCAAAATATTGGTTCGCCTGAGGGAAATAAAATAAGTCTGCGTGTGTCTAGATGATCTGGTTGAAAGCCTACCAAATGGCTGATCAATTCGCTCTCCTTTCTCTCTAATCGTAATGTTTCCAATTTACGTTCGAGCGTCTCTGCCCTTTCAAGAAAAGTAGCCAGAGTGTCCGCATGCTCTTCAACCTTCTTCCCGGTCTCTTCCACAGATTGCGAAATGACGCAAATGTCCATGTTCTCCGCCGGTTCCTCTGGTTCATCGGAGTCGAGGTGCATCGAAAGATCACTCAAGTTACCTTCCATTTGGTCTTGGATATGAGTGGAGGTATTCATGTAGAAGTCTTCCTGCGACGCTTTGAATCTTTGCTCAAGGATTTCAGTGACTTCTGTCAGCTCCTTCCATGTAACTTTTACTCGTTTGCGGAGTTCGGTCACTGTTGGCTGCAAATCTTGCTCGGTTATTTGTTGATCTTGCTCCTTTATTTCTCCGTCTTCCGTCTCTTGATCGCCTTGAGCTGAACGCTCCCTTTCTTCAGCCTTTTCACTTCCTTCGGCCATCTCTACCAGTAACCGCTTGTGTAATTGCAAATCCTCAAACCAAGCCTGGAGCTCCTGCGTATACGCTGCAATTACCTCCTTCGTCAAATGATTCCCGGTCATCTTACGTGACGAGGTCCCAATAACTGGAAGATTTATGAGGATGTTGACCTCTCTCTGGAATTGAACCTTGGTTTCTTGGACTCGTTGTGTGAGAAAAGATTTCTTCGAGTCAAGGATTTTGCGTGTCTGAAGAGTGGCATGGCCGTAAATGGACGAATTCTGTGTGCGTCTCCACCTATCGAGGTCGTCTTGTTGTGCTTGAAGTTCCGTGAAGAACCACACAGCGTTGAATAAATGCCTATTCGAAATTAGAGCGTTAGTTTTCGGAAGATATAGAGGGCAAATCATATTCCACTTACTTAACGGTCTGCGTGTACAGGGTCTTCCGACCTGCTGGCCCACGACACTTGGGTGCCTTCAGTTTGTCTTGGGACGGATCACGTTTCGTTGCCTCTAGGGCGGCCATTTTCAACTTTCCGGAGAAGTCTGTTGAACTCGGTGACATAGATGACCTAACCATTGGGAGTGGTGCTGTGGATGCAGAGCTCAATGGAGCATACCTGGCAGATTCAGGTGCATTTTGAGGGAACTCCACAGTAGGCTGTAAGTGTGGAAGATCTGAGCCGAGAACCTTCTGTTGCTGAGGTGAATTGACAGAAAATGAAGTCTTCCTCTGAGGCGATGATGCGCTCATTGAGACGTCATCTGTCATCTTCCTTTTCCCTTTGTCATTCGTATGGTTTTCTTTATCGCCAGACCAAGAGGATCGTCGTTTGTCGTTGCCACCACCGAAATTCCAGCT
The DNA here is from genome assembly GCA_026262225.1 of Inosperma sp. D86. Lineage (NCBI taxonomy): Eukaryota > Fungi > Basidiomycota > Agaricomycetes > Agaricales > Inocybaceae > Inosperma > Inosperma sp. D86. The sequence goes on from JAIUJM010000013.1 coordinate 72,797, forward strand.
CGAGCTAGGTCCGTCCCAACCAGTTCCTGAACTCCAATCGTTAGCCTTGTCTCCGGCCCATGAATTAGTGTTGGGGGCGTCATCAGCATTCTTTGACAAGGCACTCCGTTCGGTGTTTTCCGCAGGTGTCTCAGAAGGATTCGAATTGATGTTTCCCCACCCCACCCCACTATCACCCCACCCTGCTCCGTTGCCCCACCCGGTGGTTGAAGATGACTTGCTCTCCTTCTCCCTTCCTTTATCGGGCGAGTCCCAGTCACCCCACAGGTTGCTGCTACTGGTCCATGCGTCTCCAGAAACACTGGATGTCGAACTCTGTGGCTTATGTCCTGAAAAATTCCACGCAGATGATGGGTTCTTGTCGCTTTTGTCGGTACTTCCCCCGCTTTTAGACGCGCCAGAAGGATTCCATCTGCTCACGCCTTCAGGGATGACTGTTTTATTCGTCGATGTTGCGGCTGCAGTCGAAGAACGCGTGGACCCATCGATGGATCGATCACGACGGTCCTTGCTCTGAGCCTACGCCACAGAAAAAAATTAAGTTTATGGTCACAAGGGTATGGGATGCACATGTATTACTTGATTCCATTGTGGTTCGTCCGGATGCACAAACCTGCACGGCCTATCGCTGTCTCTTCTAGTTCTGCAATTAATGCCATACTGATGAAGTAAAGGTTGGTTAAATACAACTTAGAGACAGGAAATAGATGAAAACTTGCTCGACAAGGAATGTCTGGCATTATATATTTGGGAGCGATACCAGACCGCAAACTTGAGCTCACAGATGGTCGGAGAGATAAGAAACTCTAGGTTAAGCGAACATGTTCTCGATGGAAGAAAGAGCTTGACAAATGAGTCACATGACCGCCATTAGGGCTCAATTTGAATGCCGTCTCATTGATTGATGTCGTTGATTTGTATTTCAGAATATCATACTCAGAAATCATAAATGCCCCCGACACTGATACCCGAGTCCCTTCTCATCGAGGTTTGTGTCGACTCAATTGAATCTGCCATTGCGTACGTATTGGTTTCTATCAAGGTTTGGTCAAGCCGCCTTACTACCACCACGTGGCTTACAGCGCAGTGAGGGGAGGTGCAGACAGGCTCGAAGTTTGCTGCAACCTGGCAAATGGAGGAGGGACAACACCAACCCTTGGGCTCATAAAAGGCATCCATAGTGTGGTCGATGTGCCTCTCATGGTCAGTTCATTACCTATATAGCTACATGAAAATGTCGAATGTGATGACCTTCTCCAGATCATGATTCGGCCGAGAGTCGGTGATTTTCTCTATAGCAGGGACGAACTTGCTATCATGTTAGAAGACATCCGGATCATCAAACAACTTGATGTGCGAGGCTTCGTTCTCGGTGTACTTACCAGAGAAGGACGGGTAGACGTGGAAACTATGAAAGCGTGAGTGGTCCTGGTATTTTTATCATTCCAGAAACGTCTTACCCAGATTTTCAGTCTCGTAGATGAGATTTTGCCCAAAGAAGGTCGGTCAAAAATTTCGGGTAATCTAAATTCTTTAGGCTTAGGAATCTCAGTTTGCTTTCATAGAGCGTTTGACATGACAAGAGATCCAGTCGAAGGTATTCTAGCACTTATTTCCAAGTGCTTTTTACCTCTCACACCCGAAGATAGCCTTGCATGACATCGACGACATTGGTGGAATTTCCCGGATTCTGACAAGGTGGGATTTTTTGGCAATTGTTGCATGGGCGCCTAATGACATTCGAAAAGTGGACAAGAAAATAAAGTCATAGAGGGACTCCAAACCCTAGAGGCTCTGTTTAAAGCGAGACAAGACATCATTGACGATGATGCTTGGGGCCTTGCAATAATGCCAGGTTCTGGTGTCAATGGGGCCACGCTACCAAAGTTGCTTCGAATTCTTCTGCCTCTGGGTTTGCGAGAGATCCATTTGAGTGGAGCACGGTGGCTGCCGAGTGAGATGTTGTTCAAACGGACGGGGTTGAATCTTGGTGTTGGCGATAAAGAAAGAGAGGGGTCAGTGTGGCGTACTGAAGAACAGGAAGTACGACTTGTGAGAGAGATTGCTGACACAACGTGGGGCGACTACTTTCCGACCAATAGACCAGAGAGTCGGTATTCGTAATGGGATGCGAACCCGAGCAACTATTCTATACAACATGCAATCATTCTATCCATCGCTTTGCTTACACACGGTGATGACTATCAGTCACCATTGATAGTTCAATTTAGTAGCGTAATCGACATATAATAGATTTGATATGGATACCGCGATGATTACTATATTCTGGTCCACCTGTCTCGTCATCCGTTGGAGCGTTTGCCACCAGGCCATATGAGTCAGTCATTGATTAATGGACGATATATGCTGGTATAACCGTATATATCCTGTAATCGCCGGGTAAGGGCTCCTGTTTATTACCGATTACATTTCTATTCAAGTTGTGGCCATGGGCGCTATTGGACACTGTAGAATTCATGGTGTACTTAGCTGTTGCACTTAAATGGACTTTGTTGTAAGTAAATTAATACGTACCAGAATTGCAATCCATTCGAATTAAAAGCCACATTTTTCGCTTCTAAAGCTTGAATTAGGACGATGAGACTACTGGATGTCGATTTAAATATGCTGAAATGGAGATGATATACTGCAGTCACGGACGTGTTGGTATATTGAATCCGTTTGCTCAACTCATCAATCGATCCAAACAACAACTATTCATGGAAATTATTTCCAAATCGGCTTGCCCTCATTAACTATAATTTCCTAAGTACCTCCTGACAAATATACTCAAGCCCGTTTATTAGAAGTTAGTCTAGATGGTTTATTGAGTGATCTAGTACAGCGTGTACTTAGTCTTAGCATTATGGACTAACCTTGCCTAATAGCGCATTCGGCATGTAATTTATTACCGAGTACTTAAGTATCGGACTTGGGTGGTTTGCGGTGAGATTTTCTTCATTTGTAATCCTTCGCTGGTGTGGGAATAACAAGGGTTGTATGGCAAATGCGCGTCAGTTGTATATTAACTTGCACAATTGTCCTCTTGACTATCCATTGAGATATCGATAAGTAAATCCGGTACCTCTGTCAAGGGACAATTTCATACATACGATTACTCCGGTCAAAATAATGCGCATGATGGACTATACAGAAAATCGGTACACATGCTGGAGCGTCG
>JAIUJM010000014.1:0-78931 GCA_026262225.1 Inosperma sp. D86
ACGATCGGTTTCAACTCTCCAAGCTCATCATGCCTGCATCTACCAAGCTCTATTCTCCCCACATCAGCCGAATCTTGTAGCATCATGCTCTACGGACGGGACACTCAAAATTTTCGATTTACGTGGTCCCACATATCTAAATGCATCCAACACAAATGCGTTTACAAATCCCATCTCTCCGGCGGCGCTGACCGTGCCAGCTTCATCAACAGAGCTGTTGTCAATTGATTGGAACAAGTATCGACAAATGGTGTTGGCGAGCAGTGGAGTGGACAAGACTGCCAAAATCTGGGATTGTAGAATGCTGCAGAAAGGTGGAACAGTTCAGGTCGGGGGGACCTGCGAGACTCAACTTTTAGGCCATGAATATGCCATCCGAAAGATCCAATGGAGTCCGCACCATGCCGACATCATAGCCACCGCAAGCTACGACATGACATGTAGAATGTAGGTCGTAGCCTCTCCCTCCTCTTGAATGTATAATGACACGGTCGTGATATAGCTGGACGACAAATCCCTCACCTGGTCGGTCCAAGTTGGTTCATATCAATGATGTCCATACTGAGTTTGTGGTTGGTTGCGGGTGGTCTCTGTTCGATGAAGGCACTCTTGCAAGTTGTGGGTGGGACGGTAAATTATATGTTTACCATATATAACTATTCCAACATCATGATCTTCTGTTGTCATCCCTTGTCACTTGTGCTCCCCTCCATCAATCGTCACCTTTATACCCGTGGGGCAATCACTCCTAAAATGGGAAAATACTTCTAAATTCACCACAACCATCAATACGAATCTTCCAACGATCCACATGCAACATTAATGGATCTTGAAGTTGGTGCTTCAGGTTACTATGGAAGATAAAAACAGATCCGAAGATTATCTATTCGACTCTCTACAGACGTTGTATGGCATCCAACCCGTCATGCTCACAACAACTGCGGCTTCCATGTTCACCTATGTCCTGAAATCAGGCGCATTTATCGAGGTCAGCACGCCAGACACGACCGGCGCCAATTGGGCTCTTCACGCCTCTGCAATCTGGGCATCATCGCTACATCTGGTAGATAATCTCGAACAACTCAATTTGGACAATCACATACGCGTCAAGTCTGCCACAGATGATCACGTCGTTCGAGTGATCGAGTTAGGGGCATCAGCAGGCCTTCCAAGTATATCAATTGCAAAATTATACAACTCATGCGACGATATCCAGATCATGGCAACAGACTACCAAGACGAATTATTGATCAAAACTTTGTCGGAGAATATATCACGGAACGGTGTGGCTCACCGTTGTAAATCGTTGCCCTACTCTTGGGGCACGGATCCTAGTTCCTTACTCAAGGACGCTGTCGTCGGCTTCGATGTCGTTATTGCAACTGACACGCTATGGAACCCGGATTTGCACGGAATTTTTATTGATGCGTTGCGGTTGACACTCAGAAAAAGTCCCGATTCTAGAGTACATCTCATTGTGGGATTGCATACTGGGCGATATACAATTCAATCATTCCTGGATAAAGTACTGCAATCTGGCTTTGATTTGGAAAATATTGTGGAAAGGAGTACACAGGGTTCGGAGACAAGGAGTTGGCTGGTTTATAGGGAAGCAGAAGGCGAGAAGGAAAGAAGTTGTTGGGTAATATGGATCCAGCTGAAATGGACAGGAGAATGTTACAGTAAGTAATAAGGAGGGATCTGGGACGGAATATAGATAGTACCAAGAGGAAAATTTATCTAACAGGAACGGGACATTGGAATTACGTTGGAAAAGAGGGAATAACATGGGCAATAAATGGTTCACTGAGCAAGGATCGGGAGTATAATACAGTAGGCGAGAAGTGTCCAATTATATAGAACCAGTAGCTTTGAAATCTTTAATGTCCAGAGTGGTATTGGATCTCTTGACGCATGGTCTTGGAAGGCGGCGCCAAGCCAAAGGTCAAGATGTTCACAGGCTTGAAGTCGCCTTGATTTTCCTGCGAGAAGGGATAAAATGATAAAAATTATATAAGATCATACTTGCAACTTACCAAAAGAAGAACAATATTGTCATCAGTGGGATAAATCCCTTCGACGGCTACATTATTCGTGGTACCAGGAGAGAAGTCGCGCTGATATTCGCGGGGACGTAGAATGGAGTATCTCCCAACCAGAGACCAGGCTTTAGGGGATGCCATTGGGATATCTGCATATGGCGCGAAGTCGATCACCTTCAGACGAGTCCGAGGGCGGCCGGAAGCAGAGTAGGTGCCATCCTTCTCGAGGTAAAGAATGCGACTGCCAACAATTTGTGGTGAGCCAACTAAGATGTTGGTCTGCAATTCCTTGATCAAACAAAATTGGCTCCAGTATGGCCAAGGAGAGGGACGTCGATCGTCATGACCTGAAGGCCTGAAGAACGACTCGTTGATCAAAAGCCAATGCGTCACCGCAGAGTTAGGTCCTTCAGGTTTAGCAGAAAGCATTAGGACTCGAGCAGTCGGGTCGGCGTAGAAAAGGGCAGAAGCTCCACTGCACGGAAGCGAGTGCTCTGTATTCAATTCGCTGTTACGCACGAATTGGAGGATAGAGTTGTTCCAGATTGGTGGCAGCTCATATTCACGCTCCACATGCACTTTGTCCAGTTTGGAAATATTGTAGAGGCAAAGGGAAATCTTGTTGTGAACCTTTTTGATGCAAAGAAGGAAGCATGGGTTTAGGAGAACAACATCCTGTTCCTCCAGCCACTAAGAATTGTGTCAATGATAAGATTTGTTAGGGTAAAGCATAATTACCACAGACTGAAGTGTGCGCCAATCCAACAAGACATGTCTGGACAAACCTGAAGCAAAGTGAAGAGTGCAGATCATTCTGGTGTCATAGATCGACATGGTGACGTCGCGAACGGGTTGCGACACGGGACTTAAACTTTCGTAATGCGCGGAACCGGCAAATTGGTGCTTTTCTGAGTTCCACAGATTGCGAAGCATAAGGCGCAAACGAAGTTGGCCGTTGGGATCGCTACATAAATGCAGTTAGCTTGTGTACTGGGGAATGAATTAATACTTACATAATGATGTGACTAGTCACCATGAGGGACAGCAAGGAGTCGACCATGACACAGCTCGCCTCAGGAGTGGTGCTGTACATGAATTGGCGAGTTTGTGTCGGAGCCCTACCAGTGCGGGACGATGGAAGTTCGAGAAGGTACAGACCCTGATTCGCGATATAGTACAAGAAGCCTCCAGTAACGCCAATCTTTGATGCCATAGCAGGGGCCCTAACCACATTTTCATTGTCCCACTTGAGACGCGGCCAGTCCAATTTGTATGCCATCAATATTTGTTGCCGCAGCTTCGGATGACATGCAGAATAGGGCACTGGGCCATCTTTCATGCCAACAAGGCCTAGTTCATACCGGTATTTGAGATGGGTTCTGTTAAAAACCAGTGCACAAAGTCGTTCAAAAGCCTGCAAGAAAATGAGATTGCTGAAACACGGATTATGAGCTGTGCAACGAACCTGACAAGCTCTGTAAAGGGTCGTTGGGTTTAGTTTCTCCAAGATAAGTAGTAAGACATCATCAGAGATCCTGTAGCGCTTGATAGTTGTGACTTTGTGAGGCATCTTGGTCTGGTTTTTCGAGGTCCATCGTTGGAGGATTATATACCTCGTCTATCGTTATTAACGAAGAAGACAAGAAAAGAAAAAAAGGAGTGCTGGTTGCCGTGCTAGCCATTGGTCGTACTAATCTGTCGTGAAACCCTCTTTACAAATATGGTATCGTGTCCACTGCAATCCAAGCGCCAGGCGACGGTTGGAAAGCGCCCAATGAGTACTATTGTGAACGGACTCATTTTTTTTTGTAAACGAAAATTTTCGTATTGAGGACGTGTCTTGAATTTGTGAAAGGGTGTCATGTCAACGAAATTTACTCGTAAAGAGAGGTGAAGATTTACAACTGAAACGGCACATACGATTACACGACAGCAGCGGGAATATTCAACAATAAGATTTGGTTGATCACTGATGCAAATTGGGTAGGGCTGACCCAGCAGTTGGGACAAGAGGATCTCGGGGAAAAAAAAAGAGAAGAATAGCAAAGACTGCTGATTGTTTTTTACGAAGCAACGAACGACTTCTACCTCGAGTATGTGCTGTCACCAAAGATGGTTGTTAAACGTTAAGATCTTTCATTAATTCCGCTTAGTCAGCGATCAAATTGAAATGATGTAAACCAATTTCAACTAACCGTCTCACATTGACATGGTTTGCACAAAGTGTGAAAAGGTTGGCCTTTTGTCTCTCTCTCTATACATCTCCTTAAGGTTTAACCAAATATCCATAGAAACTATCCAAAGTTGCTGCACCAGACCCCTTTCAATCCAGCTCCAAGAGCATCAAGGAAGGCACACGAAAGGTTGGCGAGAACAAGCTGCTCACCCGCCCTGGGAGTTCCAAGAATCGTTTCCAGGTCCGTAATTCTGCCGTATTGTCACACTTGTCGTTTCTTATCTCCGTTTCAATAGCCATATGAAAAGAAATGCAAGGACTGTAAACAGCCAACTACCCAGAATCGGGCAAAGTATTGTCACGGTATGTCAACTTTCAATTGGAGCTTTTCCTCCTACCAAGTGGTAATGTCTTGTTGCCAGGCTGTGCTTACAAGAAGGGCATTTGTTCAATATGCGGTAAACAGATTCTCGACACGAGTGGCTACGTGATGTCCAGTAAATGAAATGTTGCTGGCATCATTCGGAGTTGAGGGAGGGATGTTTCAATAGATGAAAGTTCATTAATTGTGTACGTTATATGTTTGACATGAATAGACAAGTTACATTTGAAGGGTCAATTATAGTCAGACAACTTAGTCTGCTCGTGCAAGAAGCGCCTGTTCCCTCTGCTGATAGATCTCCTCATCGATTGTATCTGTCGTTAAGAACTTCCAGACCATCACATGCTTTGTCTGCCCGTATCGTACCAACCGACCAACCGCCTGGGTTTCACAGGCAGTATAGATTTCTTGTGATGGTGCGAGAAGTGGTGAAAGGAAGATCGCGTGGTTTGCTGATGTTAAGTTTGCTCCGCTTGCACTTTCATCCATTACGTTGAGCAATAAGACACGCTCCTCGCTATTGTTTTGGAATTGTTCCAGATTCTTGCTCTTCGCATGAGCCGAACCCTTGATTTCGAGGAACGCGATCTTATGTTCGCGGAAGGCCTCGGTAACCTTCTTCATTAAGTCCGGAAACTGAACAAAGACCAGCACTCGTTCGTCTTTCGGAATTCGCTTCCTGTGATTCTTGTTGGCTTGTCTTTCACATTTGCAACAGACCGATGTACGTACTTGATCAAATCGACCACCCTCTCAAGCTTCATTCCAAAATGACGTCCTTTTCCGTGGCGTTCTTCGTCATCTACGCCTAACGTTTCGGCCTTCACAACGTTGAGCACACGAGCTGCTGATTTGCATTGCCCAAGTGAGGCGTAAACACATTCCTCCTTTTCTGCACAACTTCGCACACAGTTCAAGCAGCCCATATGCCCACAGGACGAAAGTACAGCAACTTCTGGGATCGGAATCTTCTTTCGTCCGCAAGTTGGACAGGACACCTCAAGTGGAGTGTCAGTCTGTTTCTGGAGGTCTCTGACGACAGTGAAATAACGGAGAGATCGGACCCTGCCAACAAGTTCTTTTGTAAGCCGCCGGATTTCGTGTGTTTTCTCGCGGTGTTCCCAGACGAGCGCCTTCGTCTTTTCGGAAAGTTGGACTTCTTGTGCTTTCCCCTTTGCTTTTGGTGTTCCCATTCCAGCTTCGTCAAGTAAACCAACAACCACGTCGGTCGATTCCTTATCATCGACGCCCTCGTTGCGGCAGACCCGAACGTATTCAAGAAACATAGATTCCTGGCCCACATTTCCGAGATTTTTTTCTCGCTTGACACCATCCTTGATGGCTTTGAGAAGCTCGGCCTTACATTCGTCCAATTGCCTTTGACGTTCACGAACGATCACGTCGCAAGCTTTCATGGCATTCTCGTTTGATGTTTCTAGGTCGAAATGCGAGCAACGTTTTAGCAAGGCCTCCTCAGCGGATCTGTGCAGTCAATTGTCAATGCCAAACACAATAAATATGAACAATAAACTAACTTGCTCTCGCCGAGTGACTGAGCTAGACGTTTCTCTCTGTCGCTCTCCGTCTTCTTGCCTCGTTTAATAGTCATATCAAGCGAACGAAGGTGATGTTCCAGCTCAAGGTATATAGCTCGCTCAGCGGCTGGAAGAATGATCTTCTCGAGCTTGGCGGTCCAGGGTATTTCGTCGATTTCGGCGATATTCTGTTGAAATTTAAGCAAGATGGATCGCAGCAACCTGGCTCCTTACCTGTCGAACGAATTGATCCAAGAAAGATTGACCAACGTCATGGCGGTGAGCATGCCACTCTAAAGTGTGAACTTCCCGGAAAGAGTGGAATCGTTCAACAGCTGAAGGAGGACTCAAGTAAGCAAGAGTGCGTTTGATTTTAGTTGAATAACAACGATACCCGTTTGTTCTCGAGTCCGCTTCTTCACCTCAGCAGAACGACCTTCACCTTCGTCATCGATGCCGAGGTGGATATTCAGGAAAGCTGCAATTGTCTTCAAGGCGCCGAAGTCGTGAATTGGTGGTGTACCGGACAGGACCCATTGTCTGTCCGCCGTCAAATTAGTGACGAGGGCGTGAATCTTGCCGTCGAGGTAAGTGTACTCGTCGACAACAACGCGGGCCCAGTGAAACATTTCAAATGGTGGTGCTTGCATGTAGGTCCATTCATTTTGAACTGCCCTCGAACCTAGCTTCCAGGGATCACTGTCAGCGCGTTTGGCCTTCTTTTTTTCCTCTTCAGCAGCCTTAACTTTTCCTGCTCTCTTCTTTCCTTTAGTCGTAGGCTTATCAACCTCTACGTCCACTTCGTCATTTTCGGAGTCCTCCAATTCTGCTGGTTTGCGTTGCTTGACTTTGCTGGTCGCTTTTGGCTTAGGGATGGATTTTGGTTTCTTCCCCTTTGACGGTTTAACTTCTTCATTAGAATCCAAATCCATGTCCAAATCTGATTCGCTGTCACCAGACGGGCTGCCTTCATAATCAGGAGATGAATCTCGCTTGCTGATCCTGCGTCTCTTCGCGGAAGTAGCACCTGAGACGCTCCTCTTGGTAGGCTTCTTTACAACCATGGAGTCGGACTTGTCATCGTCATCAGAGATAACGATCGTTCGTTTCACTGCCATTCGCCGCTTTCTCTTGAGTGCACCACTGTCATCAGAATTTGCGCTTTCCGCAATAGGAGAGGAAGGGATTGAATTGGGATTGCTCCTGGCTGAAGATTTAGAAGGGACAGAAATGAGGACTTCCGGAATAAGGCCAGAGGGAGTAGGCTTCGCCATTTGGTTTGTTTTCGAAGAAGGCACTGGTTTTCTCGTATTTTTCTCCGACTTTTCGGTTTGTGCCATTTGTTGATTCTCCAAAACCTCAGCGGCTTCACGGTAAGACTTTCCCTTTAACCTTTTCGAAGCCATGAGTTCAGCAGCAGCAGCAGCCTCTTCTTCCACTGCAGTGTTTTAAAACAAATGCCTCAAGATACCTGAGAAATGACGTACATTTTTTCTGTGAAGCTTTGATTTCATTTAAGACTGCCATAGAACCCTTGCTTTGTAGCAGTTCAACTTGATCCTTAAGGCCAGATAGGATCTTCTGCAGTTGTGCATTAAAATGTCGACCATCCTTTGCAGGAAGCTCGCCAGCGCCACCAAGAAGTTGGAGGTTCTCGAGATAGACGTTGCTCTTAAAAATATTGGATGCAACTACGATAATATCAGCATCCTGAATATCTTCGATTTTGGTGCTGTTCAGATTCGAAACCGTGGTAATGACTACGACCTTGAACCGCGAGCCTGTAAACTTCCTGACTTCCGAATCCCATTGCTTGGTTAGGTGAGGTGGGACAACCACAAGTGTCGCTTTCACGGAAATTTTGCCTGCAATGTTTGATTTTTTTGAGAACTCCTTCTCCACAGTTTTGGAGGTACAGTCGATTAGTCCAAGGGTAATGGCCGTTTTCCCATATCCGACTTGATCAGCAAGGACACCGCCTCGTATGTGGATAGGACGCTGAGCTCGCCCCTCAGCCCGCCAGCCTAGTGGGTCGAGAATTGCTTCTGAGATTTCCTCTTCAATGAAAAGCGTTGCGGAGGTGCTTTCCTGTCGAATCATCCACTCCAACGATCGAAGTTGTTCTTTTCTGAGAGGCAGCCTGAAGTTGGGAGGTTGCGCATGTTCCTTATCCTTCTTGTTACTCAATATGCTGAATTTAGGGAGGTTGAGATTGGCGGCAGGTGTAAAGTTAGTATCCAGTCTCCAAGTCAAGGTAACCGACTTGGTACGATTCTTCGATGGTAAACGGGATACTGCACGATGGAGGAGGGACGGAATGTTGATGCCAACTCTAACAGAACCAATACCGTCTTGAGAAAGCTTCAATTGCGTAACAAAAGGGCTGGGACGCCTCTTCAAGCGGCGTTCATACTCTCCAGCCTGGACGGGATCCTCGACAGCAACAACTCTTTTTCCGCTTTGAACCCAGCGTAATCCTGGCGCAGTAGGAGCGCATCGCTCGCAGTGCAGATGGTCTTCAGGAGCATCAATCCTCTGCCAAGATCGGAGATTGTCGTCGACATGCCGGATGCGTTCAAGGAGCCAAGCTAGCGCTTTGAATGTAAGACGTTCGTGGATTTTGTCAACTTCGCCCCATTCCCCACGACGCCATTCTGCACCAGCTTGACCTTGAAGTTCGACAGTACAAGAAATCAAGGCATATGCATCACGACAAGCGTCCTTGGAAATCGGAATAGAGAAGCTTCCTCCAGGAATGCCGAATTGGGCTTGATGACCGACAGAAGGCTTCTCAGGAGGTCAGGCAAGGTTATTAGGAAAACGGTGGAAGACATACCTTTAGACCGATGGTGTTTACAGGAACCCAAGAGAATGGAAGGAGACCAGAAACTGCTTCTTCCTCTTCCCGACTTGACTGTCTCCAAGAAGCATCCAACTTGCAAATTATGGGCCTACATTCTTGGTACTCGACCCGCTTAATATTGCTCGTGAAGACGAAACAATCCTCTGAGTCGTTTGTACGATGAGGGTCAAACAGCATGAACAACGGCGGCGATGTGTCAGAATCGTCTGGAATCCTTTTGTGCAGCGCTCCATTGGCAGTCCCGCACTTGTCGAGAAGAACGTAGACACCTGATATGTCGCGATCGAGTTTCTCAAGGTCGCTTTCGGCAAGGGAGACTCTGAGTTTCGAATACACCATCTTGTTTTTGAACGCTTCCCCAAGAAGACCCAAACGAGCCTCCCATGATGGAACTAACTCGTCAACGCCTTCTATCTTAATGGACACCGACATCGGGCTTGGAAATGCGAACTGCCACCGACCTCGTAAAACGTCTCCTTCACAGATCAACCGGCCAACAGGAGACTGAAGAACCTGCCGAATCTCTGCGTTGGCAGGCTCACTACCTTCTGGATATGCGAAAAGCCGCCATTCAGGTTGTTGAGGATATAAAGATAATTCTAGGAGTCCAGCCGGCGATTGATATACTGCACTCCAAACTTCCTGTCTTTTCAGTTCTACGAAACGAAGGTCTGAATTCGACACCCTAACAACAGCCGCACTCCATTTCGACCAAAGAGTGACAGAGATACTAGCAGACTCTTGCTTGCGAAGCCGATCGAGGAGCGTCTGATCAATACCTGCTAAGGTGATGCACATGGGCAGGGTTGCTTTGAGCTTTTTAGCAAATTCAGAAGGATGGATTCGAGGATGTTTAAGCGTGTCGATTGATGAAGGGTTGTGTTCCGGGCGGCCTCCACATTTTTTGCAGAAGAAATTGCCACAATCTTGGCAGGTGAAAAGAGGTCGACTTGTCATGTCCATTCGTCCTTCACATGAACAGAGCCGTTTGCTCTTCTCGGCGTCAAGTAAGAGTTCTGAAAAAGAGCACGCGTGGGTAATCGATAGATCCAACTGTCGCCATTGTAGATGCTCCTCCCCGACGACGCGGCTGCTAGAAAGATTTGCGGGTGCAACTGCGTCGACATCCATTACGTCCAATTCTTCTTGATGCGAAGCCTTGTTATTCTTATCCTCATATGTTTGGGAATCATCACCAGCCTTCAGAAGCTTCTTACCAATCGTAAGGGCTGCTAAGATGCATGCTCCTACGACTGTAGTTGACATAGCATTGCCCGCTAAGTCTGCCAATTGATCTTCAGTCTCGCGAGTAAGCAACAGTTTGTCGACAGGTAATCCCTGCATTGAGAGCGCTTCCAACCCAACCATTGGACCTCCACGGTTGGTAATATAAGGAATCATAGAGGGTGTTAAACATGGGCAGATTCCAACTTTGTTTGACCCGATCGTTCGGTCTACGTTCTGAGATAGATTCCAGACCTGACTGCAAAAGTAATGGATTATAGTTCTGACAAGAATGCAGATCACTTACGTTTTGTAATTGGGGTCGATACCTTTTGTTGCAGACCTAAGAAGACTAATGTCCATCAAATCCCACACACGCTCAACTTGCCCAACCCCCCAATCGTTCCAAGCGAAATCAGGCAGCTTACAGAAACCACCTGATTGGAAATTTTAAAAAATGTCTCTGAGGAAAATAGGAAACTCACCTTCATCCCAACTCGTCAATGGTCGCTTGGAACCTAAGGCTTCTTCGAGCCTCGCTCTCTGGTGGCGAGATTCACAACGACCCCAATCGGTACGACCAGTCTTTCTATCCAACGCGTTGTAACTTTCCCGGACAAGCTTCTGCCTTGCTTGGTGGATTCGAGGATCATCAGATGGGAGAAGAAACGCATCCAGGGTAGAAGATGCTGGCCGTTTTAGTTTAGAAGTTATCCACTCTTTCCATGTCTCGGGAATTGACGAATTCTTCTTATTCACCGCGAGAAGATACACTCGGGTGCGGGTGTGAGGGATATAGTATGCCTTCGTATCAACGCGGGCATATGACGCGCTGTAGCCGTTCTTCTCAAAATATTCGCGAACTCTGTCCCAAGGAGCAGAACATACGTTCTCGAGAATGACGAGTGGGGGTCTATGTTGCTTGACCCATGACATCATGCCACGGAAGGTACGACCTGACTCTCCGCTAGCATCGATATCTTGCTTTTGATTATTAAGATTAGAATAGTCGACGCAAGACGTGCCCGCAATTAGGATATCGACATCGCCTGGCACGGGAGTTAATGCCCCATAAGCAGTATGCCTATACGGAGGTTTTAAAAGATTAAACTGGAGAAATATGAATTACATACGCCTCGCGATCTCCTAACTCACAAACGTCCCTGAATAGGATAGGAGGATGAAAATTTCGCTCAATATAAGCTTGCTTGAAGGGTTCGATTTCGCAAGAAAAAACGTGATCGATATCGAAAGTGATTCCATGTTGGTCGAGAATAGATTTTTGAATGAGTTCCAATGCAAGCAAAGGAGATTCTGTCCCAGAACACATAGTTGCAACACGAATTTTACGACCTGACACGTGTTCCGCAACATTTTGTATTTCAGGGATTCGTCGGACAAGATCATGAAAAATGGTAGGAATATCGTGAATAGGTGGGAGATCAGAAGCATCAGGAGCTGAAGACTTCATAACTTTCTTGTTCGTCTTGTTTGACGCGTCCATCTCGACATCTGAGGAATGGTCCTCTGCCATAGAAACATCTTCAGTGTTTTCTGGTTCAGATTGGGTTTCATCAGGGGAATCAGCCGCTGTATCTGTATCTGGAGGACCTGGCTCCTCAACTTTCTTTGAACCACCGAAGAAAGCGGTGATAGACTTTTGACCAGGGGGATGTGCCTTGGTTGGTTTATCCTTCGGCATAATGAACCAAGTTGTACGGGTTCAAGGAAATTGCTTAAAAATACATAACAGTGACACGACTAAGCCATGAGTCATTCACGTGTGCGTGTCGCGAACGGTCACGCCACACATGTCAGAATCCGTCACAGGCACTCATTGCTTTCTAGTACCCTATATTTTATATGGCCCAACTAGCCGCCTTTATCAGACGATACTATGGACATGATGCATTGGAATGGTTCGACAGAGCATATCTAATGGATTGGTAGATATTTCCTATGACATGTCCTCTTTTGATATTTCATTTGCTTCTTTCCAGGACAGCTGTAGCAGGGATCTGGCTGTTTGCCCAAATTGTCGCCTGGTCACCAGTTTATGAACGTAGATTCGACACTTCTGATCCCTTGATCAGCTTCCCCCACTTGAAGAATCAGTAAGCGCCTCAAGATCCTGCTTATACAAGCACTATGATATATTTACCCCGTTCGAAGGATTGGGTCTGCAGCGAATCATTTTGCTGCCCTGCTTGTACCCTTGGCACTCTTTATTGTTGTAGGAACGCTTCAGGGTTCACTTCATGCCATTCATCACGGGGCTATTGGACTCTGTGCATCCAGGTTCGTCGTGTTGCTTATTGAGATTCGTATCATCCTTACCTAAATAGAGGACTCGCTCGCCTGGTCACGGAATTCTTGAAGCACGCCGTCGGTAAGGTGTATTCAAAATTTGCATGCTGTTCCTAAATGGTAGCTCCATTTAGGACGACTCCGTCCCGATTTTCTTGCTAGATGTAAGTGGGACAATGCGGTGAAAGCTTGTATGGGGTATATAAATTATTCCTCTCAAGTGTGTTATGGGTTTAAATACGTGTAGTACAGGCGTACCAAGGATGTTATTGACGGGCGGAAGTCCTTTCCCTCTGGACATTCATCAACTGCATTCTCTGGTATGGTTTTCCTGTCACTTTGGATTGCTGGCCAAACAGCTGCATGGTGCTTTTATACACCAAAACCTCCGGGGTCCCTCCGTTCCAGTCGATTAACTACATTTTGCCTCACTCTGCTTCCCATCTTTTGGGCTATGCATGTTGCAATCACAAGGATACAAGACCATGTCAGTAATTACTTGAACCGTCTTGTCCGTAACCAATACTTAAATACGACACAGCGACACCATAAAGAAGATGTACTAGCTGGTAGTTTCATTGGAATCATCTCTGCCCTCGTTTCCTATCTCATATTTTGGCCCAACCCATTCTCGTCTGGTTCCTTCACATTTGGGGTCCATGGTCAACCCCGCTGGCTCTATTCCCAAATGCAGCCAACGATGCAAACCACAGAATTCGAACTAACCCATAATAACTTAGAAAATGGAGAAGGAGAGGTATGAAGTACTAGCGATTGTAATACCAATGTAGTTACCCAACACCTGTAATGTTATGAGGGATTTGTTGTGGTACCCCGCACAAAGACCCATTTATCTCCCAGTTTCTGCATGCGCCCTGTACCGTGACTGGAATTCAAGTCCGCTTTTTGCGTAGATTCTAACGACTCTTGATCGCTATTCGACTGCATTACGGTATCTTCGTCACCTCCTCCTAGAACTATTGCAGCTGTCTCTTGTGCATCATAATCCCACTGGCTACCATGCATTCGGCCATTGCCGTATGTGGAAACACCACGACCTCTAAAATGGCCTCGTCCTCTTCCCCTAAACGGCACATGATTCCGCCGATATTCCTGAGTGGATGACTGGAAATTCGTATCCATATGATTGTTTATGCCATAAGACATAATGAACTGCATGAGTTGTTCTTGTGAGGGTAAGGCACCGTAAGTAATCTGCCACATTTTCCCGAGTGCTTCCCACGAAGCTGGCGAAGTAAAATCAAATGTAGCTGGATTAAAGGCTTCAAGTCCTGGCTCTGACTTCGAGTCAGTGACAGGAGCCTCATCAGCCATGCTCGAAATTTTATTCGAAGTTATGGGTGTTACAGGATTCTCGTCAAGTGTAGAATTTGAATCGGACGTAGTAGTGGAAGTGGGGTGTTTGCGAGGGTCAACTGATCGCGGCGGAGGTGTAGGGGATTTCGTTGGTGGAGATTTTGGTGATTCGGGTCGAACGTCTCTGCCAAATTCGTCTTTTCCGGTTTCAGTCTGGCGTGCAAGAGAAGAATCTCGCAGCCGAGGTGGCGGCGATAGCTCTCGCGACCTTCTAGGTGGACTGAACCTAGAGTGCCACTTGTCAACACTTCTCGGAGGGCTTTTAGAGCGATTTCTTCCTCCTCTGTAACTGGGACTCTTGTTATCTCTATCCTCTCTGTAACGATAATCGAAGGTGTCCCAATTGCGGCCAGGTCTTTCACCTCGTCCCCGACCACGGAAGGGTCCACCCCTATTCCTACCTCTCACATTATCACGATCATCAAAATGAGAACTGGTGCGAGATTCGTGTTCGGGACTACGGTATCCGCTATACCTTTGTTCGTTTGTGTTCGCTGTCCGAAGCTCAGACAGAGTGTGCGAACTACCATTAAAACCGGATGAAGAAGGATTTTTTTTTACAAGATCTGCTGGGGGTAGGGATTGCGGGACAGATGGTACAGAAGCAGCCGTATGAGCTAACTGTTGAAGCACAGCAAGTTGAGCGGCATCTAGCTGAGGGGTACCTGTTCCTGCTCCTGGAGCAAACTGCCTATGAAAAAAACGCATTGCATGAATTGAGAAGTTCATTGTCTGACAATCGACAAAGCTTACGAAGTAGATGGTGTCGTATTGGCAGCGGCTTGAGTCAACAAAGCCAATAAAGCAGCCTGTGGATCCAGACTAGGGACGACAGGGGTCTGAATAGTCGTGGAAACCACTACTGACGTTGATTGTCCGTTAGTAGTTCCAACATCTACTACCGGCGTTCGTGGAGTTGTCGAAGCAGTCACTAACACAGAACGAATTTGACATTATTTCAGTTCTCATGTTCAGGGAAGAATGGCAGATATTAGATTGCACAAGTAAAAAAGAACTCATCGAGCACGTAAAGAAGTGATATGCACCTTCAGCCGGACCCTTTAACACATCGGCAAGCTGTGACAGAACAGCAGAAGGAAATGTGTTCCCCTTTACCCAAATATCATAAATTTTTTTCGTCTTTTCCTAGAAGATGAACAAAAGATCAGCGACGATATAACAGCAAGTTTTCGGGAAAGTAGTGTGTTGAAAGCAGTATAAACAACAAAGGGTCAAACATCTGGAGGACATCTCTCGGAATTTTAAAGGATAAATAAGAAACTAACCTTGGCCTCAGAATTTTCCGATGTAACCATGTCTTGGAAAAGTCCCTCCACGATACCCCCGACCTTCAAAAGAAATGTTGCGGCATTCCCGGGTTGCGTAGAAATATCGCCTGAGATGTTATTCTTTATAATGTGGCTCTTCGCTGCTCGACACAATGCATCAAATACGTAGAGGCTCCAGATCTTGGACACAGGCGAAGACAGTGATTTGTGAGTGCGATACAGAATAGACACCAACTGCGTATCGCACTAATCCAGCAACAAAGGTTGAGAAAAGGTGATCAAAGAGTAAAAACATGAGACGAACCTCCATATTCTTCATAGCCAAGTCCGTAAGACTAGTCATCTTAGATGCTGACAACCGTTTGGCATTCACTACATCTTTCAGTAGAGACTCGAACTCCTGTAGGAAGATAAGCATGTATGGAGGAGTTTATACCTTGAAAACATTACCTCCGTAGGAGTCATGGTTATGATCACCAGAATCAGTGAATCCAAGGGAGGAAACGAGATGGATAGGTTTTGGTGGCAGTGGAATGTAGACAAGACGGATATTTGCACTTGTGTTACATGATGATTGTGGTCTGTGCACATGGCTTTTTCTGACAATTCTCCTTCTACGCTGACGAATGGCAGAGAGGAGGGCAAAGGCCACCCTGATTGCAGCTGTTCTACTTTCCTCATTAACAATATGGGCCGTACATTTCCAACAGCAGCAAGAACGGGAGGTAACTTAAATTATCTGTCGGTAACCGTGCAATGCTCAATCGCTCCTTAGACTATGTACCAAGGTGTTCTTAAAGACGACGAACGCCGGCGAGCAAAGATGAAACGAAGGGAAGAGGATCTACGGGCTTCCAAGCGCAAACGGGAAATCTATGAACGCTTTCAACATGTAGAAACGTCTTCGGACTTGGAAGAATAACACGGATACAACTCATGACATAACTCATCCCTTTGATTGCTATATTATCTATTCCTGACTGTCCACGATATAATACGAAGGATATTGACAATTGAATGGAACACATGTAGATACATGAAAGCGCGGCAGGAGTAAAAAACGTTCATACAACAGGTGGCTTGGTACCGGGTTGGAAAGTATAGGTCAAACCACACTTGCCACAATACTGACGGTCCTTGTGGAAAGCCATCTGTAGAGCCAGTGGGTTAGAATCGTCCATATCAATATCAAATGGTCGACTTACGAAGATTCCAGCACCACACTCTGCCGTGGGGCACTCGCGACGAAGGCGTTTAATCTTTCCATCGGAGTCGACTTTATAATACTTGAGAATTGACATTTTGACCTTCTTTCGCTTGTGCTTGATCTTTTTGGGAGTCTAATAGCAGGGGTGTCAGAGAAAAAAAAATGGTGTGCGCTTAGGACAAACATTGTAAGTCTTCTTCTTGCGCTTCTTAGCACCACCACGCAAACGAAGCACAAGGTGTAACGTCGACTCCTTTTGAATATTGTAGTCGTTCAACGTACGACCATCCTCAAGTTGTTTGCCTGCGAAAATCAAGCGCTGCTGATCTGGAGGAATTCTGGGTGTAGAAAAAATGAGATCAGCCATTCACGATAATGAATCTTATACGCACCCTTCCTTGTCTTGGATTTTGGCCTTAACGTTGTCGATGGTGTCCGACGACTCCACCTCCAAGGTGATGGTTTTACCAGTCAGGCTGTCAAAATTGTCAGAAGATAACCTGAAGCAGATCCATAAAACAGCACACGTTTTCACGAAAATCTGCATTTTTAAATGCTTCAAGTCTATCCAGCGAGATAAACGGTGGAGTCCTTGACCAAAGCACTGTGTCTTGCAGAGAAATTGAAGGAGGCAAATCGGGGTGGAAATAGGTCACGTGCCAACTTTGTGTGGATGGTTCGTGCGTCAAGAAATAAGGTTTAGGAGCTCTATAGAACGATCAATATACAACACCAAACTGAAAATTGGACCTAATTTAAAATCTGCGCGTCCAGTCGCGCTTTGCTGACCGCGTCAAAATGGATAGCGACGAAGAGACTCAAACTATGGACATTGATTTCCCAACTGCGAAATTTAAAGGGAAGGGAAAAGCTCCAGAAAGTGATTTTGAGGATGGTGAAAATCTTCCCTGGTACTTGTAATGCCTTCACATCACATTTCTTAACTCACCACCTCCCAAGGGTTGAAAAGTATCGACCTATCACATTAGATGATGTTGTGTCTCATAAGGATATTGTGACCACAAGTGCGTTCACTATTTCATTTGTCCTGGATTGCCATTAACTAGTTCGTAGTCGAAAAATTCATCGAGAAGAACAGACTTCCCCATCTACTATTTTATGGCCCTCCAGGCACTGGAAAGACGTCGACCATCCTGGCCGTAGCTAGACGTATATACGGAAGCGACTATCGCAAACAAATTCTTGAGGTATCGCGGCTTCTTTCTCTTGATTGTATTGATCCTTACTTCGCGCCCAGCTCAACGCATCGGATGAACGTGGAATTGATGTCGTTCGTGAGCGAGTCAAACAGTTTGCCGAAACAAGAACGTTGTTCTCCAAGGGTTTCAAACTTATTATTTTGGATGAGGCCGACATGATGACACAGCAGGCTCAGGCAGCACTTCGTCGCATAGTCGAACACTACACCAAAAATGTCCGCTTTTGTATTATCTGCAACTACGTCAACAAGATCATTCCTGCCATTCAAAGTAGATGCACGCGTTTCAGGTTCTCTCCGTTGCCAATTGCACAAGTCGAGCACCGAATAGCAACTGTTGTTGCAGCAGAAAAGTAAGTTGGTTTATTTTTGGTCGTTTCCTGTGCTTCACGAATCTTCCTTGATTAGTGTCAATCTAACTGCAGATGGCAAGAAGGCTTTGCTAAAGCTATCCAAAGGAGACATGCGACGAGCCCTTAACGTTCTGCAAGCATGTCATGCTGCATATGACATAGTCGGTGAAACAGAGATTTACAACTGTACTGGAAATCCCCACCCTTCCGACATAGAAACAATAGTAAACTCCATGCTTGCCGACGAGTTCACCATGTCATACCAAAGTATGTCATCCAGTCTGTTCGCATTCCGTGAATGACAAGGCACAGTGATCTTGAAACTCAAAACTGAGCGTGGCCTTGCCCTTCAAGACCTGCTTACTGGTGCCTATGAATATTTGGACACACTCGAACTCAAGCCCCACGCAAGAATTTATCTCCTTGACCATCTAGCAACAACAGAGTGAGCTCGGTCTGTAACTCGGTGTAATCCGCTAATGTTCTGAGTTGTGTAGGCATCGGCTAGCATCAGGCGGGAACGAGAAAATGCAACTGACCGCACTTCTTGGCGTATTCAAAAATACCGTTGAGCTTACTGCAAAGTCCGCTTGATCTTGCCTTGATCTGCTAGCATGATCTCACTCTATCTCACGGTCGTTATCGGAGGACTAAGATCCGGGTCGGCCAGATGACGGTTATACCCGGTTTGGCTTTCCCGATTCCCTGCTGACCAATGTGTCTAAACGTAGGTATACGCCATTTATAGATATGTCTGGCATACCAATTCGGTCCCTCGGTGTTCGGCTTCTAAATTGTAAGCATAGCCAGTTCAATGAAGGAAGCAAATCCGGAGTACATAAAATAAAGCTTTCCGATCTTACGATCATGATCGGCAAAAATGGTTGGACATGACGCATTGGGCCATCCCTCAAATTCGACGAAATAAGGCAATCCTGTTCCGACCATTGCGGAAGCTTCGCCAATGTAAGTTGTCTCATGATCATCCAGGTCCTTGGCGCAAATATTGTGCCTGAAAAGAAATTTGAAGCTTCCTCAACTCCTTGTCGTAGTCCAAGAATCGATCAGCTGCCCGACCTAGCCCAAGAATGGAAGGAGACGTAAAATTTCCTAACATGGTATTTTTACGTCGTGAGGGTGAGAGCTATTCAATGAATTAATTGGACTGCGAAGAAAAACAGTGTAGAACACGCTATTGTTGAACAGCTACTCGATTAAGATGCGAGTGGATTACGTCGCACAACCTTGGGCTGTTATCGGACTTGTTGGCATGGTCAATTTCATTAATGTTAGATCCCTCGATAGAATCACAAGCGTTGCAAGGCGTTCGGTTTGGTTCAATTGTGAAGTGCTACTTGTTGGAATTCAAGGTTTACCATCTTGTGTTCGGTAACAAGGTAACCATACCCACAAAGAAATACATTCGAGGAGACAAAAGAAATTAATGTGTATAGAGCGTGTTTACATAACTGCGACTAAATGCTACAAACCTCCAAATTGACTATAAATACAGGTATTTGCGATGATTTAGAATGTTCCGTTTTTAGGTAATCATTACGAAAGTTATTATGCTACAAAGACAAAAGAAACGAATCGAGAGACAAAAAGCAAGTCGAAGAACATAAAGGAGAGAAAGCGAAGGTCGAAGGATAATTGCGTGAGATGGGATTAGGGAAAGGCTTCCGCGATAAAAAAAAAAGGATCGCGGAAACAAAAGAAAGAATAGTCCAAAAATGGCATGACGATATGACAATTACACGAGTTGGGTCGTTAGCGTTAGCATGGAAGGGCGGGGAATGATGATCGTGAAAACGTTAGTCGATAGCTAGTTGTTTCAGATGCAACCAAAAAGGAAAGAGTCAAGATACAAGAATTGTCGAACTAGGTCCCTGGATTAAGTACAATCGAAATCGGGTTTTCATATGGCCGCGAACGAGTCATGAACTTTGCTTAGCTGGTACTCTGGATAAGGAAGGCAAGCGTATGAGAGAGGAACCTCGTTAAATTCATCGGTGACGGAATGGTGAAGGACCGTCAACTCACGCATAAGCTTGCCCTCCTGTGCGAAAAGGCTCATGACATTCAATCCGTTCCGATAACTATCCATGAGTTCATCCTCAACTCCGGGATAGTGCTCTTTGTTATGCCGAACTCTGGATATCTCGTCTATGAAGACATGACACGCAGTCATCCACAAATTCTAAAAAGCGGCTTAATAAGACGGGAATCGGAAAAGGCAAACATCACATACACCCATGATTGGATTGAAATGGCCGAGTTCTTGGAGGTTGAGTTTGTAGGAGACGAGATTCCGAGCAGCGGTAAGGCAGATCTGTCGTGACGTGGACCACGCATATGCAAACAGCCAGTGCAACTTGATCGCCGCAGCATCAATGAGCGCGTGAGTCAGAATATTCATCCGCAGCGAAGGATCCTGTGTGATAAATTCTGGAAGAGGCGGTAACTGCTTGCGGAATAGATCAATCAACATGTTCATGGACCTTGCCGCGGCCTCGTAAGCTGACCGCTCTCGAGGCTCAAGGTCTGGCAAGCGTGACATTAGCAAATCACGGGAATTAAGACGTAGAAAACTTACTGGGCTTCCATTGCCCAGAAACATGAGCCGAACGATGGAACAGGATCGCGGCTTTGGCAGCCATCTCAAAGCTAGAAGCACTGCCTCCAATATCTCCCAAAAAGCCGTTCAGAAAGGTTCTAACCGTCGATTCACTCTGAAACTCTGGCGGAAACATTCCCTGACATGAAACAAAGGTCGATCAATAAACATTATGGATGGCATTTTAGAAAGGTGAATACCTCCTGGAAGTTGTCCATGTTGATAGGCCAAGGTGTGTCAATTTGCATACCAGGAGCCTCCAGTGCTCCACACACACTTGCTGGATTCTCCAACGAGACGGTGACAAACTTGTGGAGCATTAAAACCGACCAGAAACCATTGATACGCTCGGCCTCTTGGAGGCTGTTGACGGGCGGAGGTAAGGGATACGGCTGGTCTTGAACAATGGCTATGGTCGATGGAGCAGTGATACTGGAGGATCGTATCCTGTGCAAACCAGAGCCGAGGGCAAGCGACACCGCGGCTGCGGTGTGCACCTTTGCCTCGAGGATTGCAGCCACGCGGAAAAAGTAATACGCAAGTAGGACTTCGGCCTGGACAGTGTAGATCACCTTATTTGGATGTGTGCCAAGCAAGTCCGTTGAGACGTGTTGGAGAGCCCTGATTAGTAAGGCAGGCTCCTGACTCTGCTGTGACTCCGGCTGAGAGAAGTGAACGCCGAGGAGGTGAACAGTATTAAGAAGACCAGGGGTAGGTCTGGAGGAGTGACCAAGAGGAAATGCCAAAAGAGCAGATTGTCGGAAGGTAGGTATGTGTAGGAAAAAACCGAATTGTTGGGCGTGGGGAATGAAAGTGTCAATTCTACAAAAATGGTCAAGGAAAGAAGAGATAAAACATGGAAACCAGCGTACGATGCTTGAAGGGCAGAAAGAGAAGGCTCCTACAAGGAAGGCAACAGTGAGGCGGGGGAGACAAATGGAAAAGGAAGTGGTGCAGACCTCGTAACCTGCGAATGGCACAGGAACTGGAAGTCGAGTGGGGGAAGTAGAAGAACCGCTCGAGCCTGTGGATTCAGTGTTTGCCGCGAGCGTTGAGAATGACTGCCAGTGCCTACCAGAAGGAAGACTTGAGGTAGTCGATGTAGGTGAGAACGGTGAAAGCTGACCGAAGACGAGCGAAGTTTCCGGAGCGTGCACAGGTGGTGAGGTGGAAAGGCGCTGAGACGTGGAAAATGCACGGTATGGATCGTGCAGGAGGACGGAAGGCGTTGAAGCTTCAGGATTCTCCAACTCGAGCAGCCTCGCCTCCAACCTGGACACGGTATCCTCCAGCACCTTCGTCCTCGACCTACCCGGCCCATCGGCGTACTCGCACTCGTCGTCTCTTGGATGGTGCTTGCAAGGTCCGCAAATTGGCTTAACGCCATCGCATTTCTAAGACCAAAGCGCGATTAGTGAGCTATAAAATGTGCAAAACAGAAGAGAATTATACAATTTTGAGGAATCTGGAGGAACAATTAGCACAAAAAAAATACAAGGAGGCCTTGTACGCGTCAACTTGCCTACAATTCATGCAAGCCCGTCCTCTTTTGAGGGGCTTCGAGTGCTTATTGCCAGTCGCCTTTGATGTCCGTGTGGACTCGGACATCGTCGCCAGGGTGGATGGAAGGAGAGGTGTGAAGAAGGAAAGACGGCACAGTGAGAAAGACGGATCAACTGACAGAAAACATATACCGAGCCCATTATAAGTATCTGTTCCAGTTTGACTCGGAACGAACCAAAGCACACTACCCGTCTCATCATCACCTAAATGGGGTAAATTACCGATCTCAAGCCATGGGTCACGTGTACGTCTCGATCTCGATCAGTATATTAGCGATGCAAACAAACAAACGACTTTGCTGTGTCCCAACGTCGGCTCTCCTTTCTTCTCAAATTTCCGACTCTGGCCTCATTGCAACATGCTCCTCATGCTCCCTGCCATTCATTGCTTCATATTTACGTCTTATTCTACAGCCGAAATGCCACTTAAATGCTCTGTGAGATGAACATACCTCATGGCCACTGTCTATCGGCCCGTTTGACTTTTTTGTGGATCTCGGAGGTTGACATTGTCCTTGTCTCTGTTGCGATCCAGGGTCAATCCCATCTGTTCAAAACAAGGACCGCATCTCTCTACCACATGAACAACCATTCTTCGGAATTTAAGGGGCATCTATTTGAATTTGACTTGGAAAACTGTCCAAACCTTACCGGTTTGAACGGACTTTTGCGCTACCGCAGTAGCTGTGACAATGCTTAGTGGTTCGAAATGTGCTGTTCGATGTATGATGACTAATTTCCTCTTGCCATCTTCATTTTTGCGGAGTCAGCCAGGTCTTCTAATAAGAACAGAAGTGTGCTATTTCTTGCTGCGCCCTCTCTCATTTCAGTCTTTATTTCATCCCTTCTTAGTTCATGTTTTTATTTCCAAGATAGTGCTCCGAAAGGACACAGCCTCAACTTGGCAGGTGTCTTCTGAGACCGCATCTGCCTCATTTTTGCCTTTCTTGTAACGTGTGACTACCACGTTGTACCTAAGAGACCCCGCTTTTTGGACCGAGGACGTCCGGCGACTCTGTTGGCCTTGAACATCATAGCCATCGTATTTTCCACAGCATTTCACCCTGCACTCTTATACTGGCCAATCCAATTTCTCGCCGGCAAAGGTTGATCATTCGGATGGTCTACGCAATAGGCTGCGTTGCATCTCCGTTCTGACTTGTCGATCATGAAGGTGGTTGTGTGGAGTTTATAGTTACATCATTGTTCAACTGGTATTCTCTCACCAGCGCGCTCCAACAATGTTCACTTCCGCTTTGCTAAACTGTTAATTGCCGGAGCAAAATGCACAGCCCTACATGAACGTTGCAATGCAAACCAGCGGTTCGTCATTTGGAAAAAAAAAATTCACGATTGTTAACACGTACATGGATTTCAACGAGTTGACGGTTTAGCCCTTGGCCCTCTCCGCTGATGATCAACTTGGGACAACCCAGTTGTCGCGGTTTGATTGCAATTCCTCCGGCTCTTCAGCTCTCTTAGGGAACTCTTGGTTGACAACGGTGCGTCCAGCGGAACCAATATATTTATTCGCCGTCCCTGGCCTCTGGATCGCCTGGACAACCCCAATTCTCCCACAGAACCAGAGCAAGGGTGTTGTTGTGAACAAGAACTATGTGAGTCCAGGCGATCAGACTTTCTACTTTGCTTTTCAACATTCTGATTTCATTTCCAGGATGTCTGCATTCTACGAACCTTTTTTGTTCTTCATTCAGGTAGTTTCCATGCAATCCACCGGTATTCGGATCTATCTATCATACCCCGCATTTATCTCAAAACTCGAGTTACCATTCAGAGCTGACATATCATATGTACGTATGCGAATTTATCCCAACTCTTACAAGCAGCATCACACAAGTCACATTCGGGAAGGCACAAATCCTCGGCCCTGTATGAAAATTTAAAGCTCTATTATTATAAGAATTTTTTTGTACACCAATCTGCAGAGCATGGTTGACATCGTCAGAAGTCTGATTGGTTTTTTGGCACTCGTCATAATCTATTCGGATGATTACCGAATTCAGTGAATTCGCTTCAAACTCCCCCTCCCACCAATGCCGAGCACTTTGCTGATAGTGCTGAACTCTTGCGCACATCACTATGGCACCAAACTCTCAGCGCCCTTATATTCGTCCACTAGTGTTAATCGTTGATCCGGTATCAAGACAAATTCTTTTTCTATTCACTCAACGACGGATGCAAAATGGAGCTCAAAGCGTATCTAATAGTCACTAGAAGTTGAATTTCCGCGCGTGCTTTCTTGGGGATTTTCGTTGGTTTTAACATCAAATGTAATCAAGGCAACCCAATCTAGACATATCGAGTGACATTGTATTAGGGCAACCCCAGATTTGGAGATTGACCGCAATTCACTCCTTTTGGAGCTTTATATGCTTATCGCGACTTGTGAGAGTCGTGTAGATAGTCTCCATTCTTTAGGTCACGCGTCTAGACACAATAAGCAATTATTTTGACGAGTATGACTGATCTCAGCGCTAGTTTGACATTTCCTTAGATGCATTCTCTCTGCCTTTGGGGATATCATCTCGTGACAATTTTGAAGGATTGATGACCCCAAAATACTAAGGAGGAAATGATATACAAGGTAAGGTGACATATGTCAATAGAAAGTACATTCGCGCACAGAATACTCTAGGCGTACAATGAATCTGTTCAAGCAAACATCCTGCGCTTCTTCAAATCAGATCCAACTGCACATCCAAAATCGTCCTTAGAGGGCAGCCGACAACCGCCTACTATCACATCCTCAGAAGTCTCCATAGCAGCGGGCGGATCTCTGTGGATCTCTGGTGAAATGGTGACATGACTGATGCCATATTCTTCAAAACAGTGTTGGAGAGAGTGTTCCGTCGTCTCCCATTGTTCCAAGGACATTCCAAGAGGTACACATACGTGAAGAGAGCCCAAGATCACTCTACAACTCAATTCAGTTTGACCGGAATTTAATAATAAAGGAGTCATTTACGATTGAGAGAGATGCCATACGTGAAGGTCATGTACTGAAAGTACATTTGGCACCTATAATCTCTCAGAAAAGAAGTGAGGCTAAATTTCATGGACGAACATACTGATTGCAGGTCCTCAATTACTTTGGACAGATCGAGATGAACGGGACTCGCATCCAAGAGTACCCGTCCTGACTTGTATGCTTCATATCCAGATGGGAAGGTTCAGCTTGTGTATCCTATACCTGTGGTTTTACTTACTCAGGAGTATTGCCCCCACAGCAATGACGAGGCTAATGACGAGAGATAATACTGGATCGGCGTAGAACCGGTTTGGTGAGCTGAGCTTCATCATAATCAAGGCTACGATGATGACCCCAATATCTGAGGCACACAGCGAGGAAGTTCCACATTAAGTCATGGGATAAATGGGAGTAGGAGGACTTACTATTGACAGCATCACCAAGAACATGAAGAAGCACTCCTAGGAGAGCAAAGTCATGCCTCTGTGCTCTAACTGGAGATTGCCTCCTATGATGGTGTGACTCGTGCTGTTTTCATGAAATGGAAAGACTTTAACTAGAACTAGTGGAATGAACCTTACAATCAGGTCATTTTGTCGGGCGGTATTATCCTGAAGTTCTATTGCTTCTTGTGCATGCCCATGCCCATGCCCATGCCCATTGTGCAAACCTGTAAAGGGAAGGGGGGTCGCAAAAAACATTCACTGCCATCGTGTTTACTGCCGTGCCTACCATGTCCATGGAGAAAGAGAGCACTTATAATATTCAAGGCCAAGCCTACCGCCCCGGTTATGAGCACAAGTTTGGGAGATTCGACAATTTCCATATGGAAGAAACGTTCGATCGATTGTAAGAAAATCGACAACGCCAGCCCCAGGAGGAAGACACCATTAAAAAAGGCACCTGTCAGTGCATTAGAAACGCGCCATACGTATACACATTAATTTCATACCGACTAGTTCGGCGCGATGAAATGCATACGTGAAGCTGTGGGTCTGGAGGGAAACATGAGGACGCTGGACAGTGCATTTCTTGCACTTACATGTTGGCCACGTTCTTGCAGCTATTCTTAGCATCAGAGCTGGGAACTGAAGAAGCAAGAGG
The DNA here is from genome assembly GCA_026262225.1 of Inosperma sp. D86. Lineage (NCBI taxonomy): Eukaryota > Fungi > Basidiomycota > Agaricomycetes > Agaricales > Inocybaceae > Inosperma > Inosperma sp. D86. The sequence goes on from JAIUJM010000014.1 coordinate 26,247, forward strand.
AATAGCTACATAGGAAGCGAAAAATGCGATGACGCTGCACACTCGAGTCAGATCATACTTTAAAGCAGAAAATAAAATTTACTATGCCACGAGGTCCTGAAGAGAGAATCAGTTTCGAGCAAATAAGGAGGGACACCAACTACACACATTAAGATAGTGAAACTGACAAACATTGGGTATGTCATTGCTCAAAAATCCCGCAAAGGATGACGAACCGAATCAGCAATTAAAGCAAGACTTCTGGTCTTGAAGCCAACTGTGGAGGATAAACAAGTTAAAGTAAATCTACCTGTGGTACGTACTACGAGGACCTTACCTGTAATCTCGGTTAGGAAGAACCCAAAGCTGACAGCCAGCACCAATCCAATCTTTGTAGTCTTCAACATTTTGAGCACTAAAATGAGTGAGGATTAAGCTCTGAAGTAATCAGGAGCAGAAAATGTCGGAATAAGGATATGGTTACTTCGAATTGGAGGCTCTGAAATTGTTGATTGGGATATCCACAAGCAATCGGATTGGTCAGGGAATGGTAGGACTATGAATAACCAATATAGTGCTTCCCTCTTGACCCGAGTTCATGAGAGCATCTATGTGGCAGAAGATAACGGTCACAGTCTACTTCGGTACCGCCATATTGCAAATTTGCATTGTGATGCTGGCACATGGATATTTACATAAATATTAAGTATTCCACAGTGTCAGGTTTCTTAGAGGGTGGAATACTCATGTAAATTCTTGGATGATGTTCACGAACATTGGTTCTGGGCTCCTGATGTTTATAAAAGAAAATAGAATGATAACAAGTGTCATATTACGTCCTCAGTTGGAATTTATGTAACGAATTATTTAAGGTATCAGGCCAGTCAAGGACTTCAGGTATGCTGCCATCGATGTTCATTGGTTAGGACAGTATTTGGGCGATTCCCAAGCCCAAGCAGCGTAAACGAATTACGGTGTTTTTCTATATCCACCTTGAAATACATGTCTTCCACGGTTCACATAATTTGCGAAGCCAAGTCGAGAATCCATATCATCAATTTTGCTAAATGGAATATTTAGGCAGTGAAAGAAGAAGCCGATAGATAACGAACTGGTTCTTCATTTCGTTTGACCATGTAATTTCTTTTAAAGGAGAGATATTGAGTGCAGCGCCTAGTATTCCCAGTCCAAGGGCGAGAAGGGTCTCTAGAAGGATCTACATTGAAAAGTAAGTCTGGGGCATTAAAATTACAAGAAACCAACATCTTCTGGTATAGAACCTTCCGGGCGTTCAAGAGCTTTCAAGCGCGAGAAATCTGTCTTACGATTAGTGGTGCCAGCCTCGCTGTCAACACAGGTACTAACATTCATAAGTAGAAAAAGCAGCTGGCCAAATTGCAAAAGAATCAGTGTATAAGTCACCACATAAATGAAAATTAAAGATACCGTGTAGTATGCCAACAGTAGCCAGCACTAGAAAAACACGAGCCAGCATGTTGTGTAACGGGGAATCAATTCAATAATCAATTTGAATTATTGGGTATTTGGCACACGTATATACACGTGCCTTTGTTGGTAACATCACAAAATAGTCCCGCAATTACTTGGAACTTCACTTGCAGTGGAACCAGCACTGCCCCAATCAGGGTGCTTTGCTCAATGGCCTTTAGTGGGCCAGAACAACTCACGAGACGAGCCACTGCACTCTCTTCTCAAATTTTATATAATATTGATTCGGCAACGAAGGACACCCTCAATGCGTCTTTGGCACAAACCTGGGTTAGGGAATTGGACGAGTCGATAGAGAAGACGAAAGTGCGTACGTGGAAAGACTATAATTTGGAAATCTCGCAATAACAGAATACCACGAAATTGTCAGCTTCGTATACATGACCGGATACAGTCAGAACGGCCGAAGTTCGAGCAGCAGCTGGCATCTGCTAGGTCAATTCAAACACGCTACGAGACACTTGTGGCCAATTTGAATGATCTTTATGACCAAAAGGTTAGCTCAAAATAAAACATATTTGGAAAAGCTGACATGTGTAATCCAGTCTGATATTTTTCCAATGGTTGTCAACACATTAACAAAGCATTCTGCACTCTCACAAGATGCTCACGATGCGGAGACCCTATACCACGCATTATCGTACTTGCTGGGGTGCAGAAAGAATTACACTTTCCTGACATCATTTGTTGAAACGGGACAATTGCCCGAAGCTGTCGAGGCTGTGAACCGCTATGAGGATCTGGTGGCCGGCTTACCATTTTTTTTAGGACAAACGCGAGTAGCGGCAGATATGAAGGTCAGTTGGGCCCTTGTTATTTTCGATAACCTTTCATAATTTCCATCCCGACAGCGAAAGCTAGAGTCCACGAAAGCTCGCATTCAAGATCAGCTCAGCGATGCCTATTCGAGGTGTGTTGTTACATCTACAACAGACCTGTTGATACGCTCTCAAGTACAAGGTGAGCTTTATTGGTCTTTGCTAGACCTCACGTTGATAAGGCATACAGTGCGACTGTCTGAGACCGTGATCCAGATCCGCGCGTTACTTCATTGTCTAAATCCGACTTCCCTCACAAACCACCTTTCAACTCTTCGAAGAGACTTGATGAATTGTTTCATCGATTCTGTTCTTGGGCACCCGTATTCTGTAGTTTTTCAGACCCTCGGTAACGAGGTGAGGTTGTCTTTAGTTCCGTCGTCGTCTCATGTCGAAGACGCAAGAAAACGGCTCGATAATCTGTCAGCAGTTCTGAACTTCTTGCACGAACATTTCGTTCAGCATCTCCCAGTGCACGAGGCAAGCCAATTTGTGCGTTCACTGGCCCAGCCTATTGCAAACAGTGTTCTTACCGTGCTTCTCATCCCCTCTCTTCCCTCGTCCTTTGCTCGTCTTCCTTCGTTCCTGGACCTACTTAAACATTCCGTTTCTTTCGAAGGCAATGATATAAATCGTTTGCTGGAGAGTGAAAAGGATGACGGACCTATTAAGGCATGGTCTGACGGCATTTCAGGGCACTATGAACGTCGGCGACGTGTCGATATCCTCGAAGAAACCCGGAAGGATATTCTTGAGGTAGAGGATGTCAATGACACTTTCCAGGCCCTCGGCGACAGTGGCCCCGACACGTCGCTACTGAGCGTTATGGCCGTCCATGACGATGATGCTTGGGGTCTTGACGAGTCATCTACTGCCAATCCCTCTGGGGATGACAAAAATGGATGGGATTTTGATGATGCGTCTTCAAAGAACGTAGTAAAGCGTGACATTGACAGCTGGGGTTTCAATGGTCCTACGTTATCTGAACCTTCGCAGGAGGGTACTGACTACTGGGGATTGAATGACGATATGGATGATGAACCCCGTCCAGAACCCGTGCAGGCCGAGGAAACTGAGAATAATATGAAAGGCGAACCGGAACCAGATCCTTCAGATGCTTGGGGATGGAATGACGACACAGACATTGAGACTAGCGACACTACTGCCTGGGATGACCCTTGGGCTGATTCTGGTGAAATCAACTCCGTGGTAGACAAAAGCATCCCTGTTCAATCTGCCTCTCAGGTTATCAACGTCGTTTCTCCCAAAGCCGCGACAAAATTGGAGAAATTAGTTTCCAAGAACAAGCAAGGCCATTCTTCTCTGTTTCTATCATCATCACCGCCACCGATTCCCGAGCCATCTAAACAGTCTTTGAATCCTCTTTCACCAAATGTGGAGCATCAAACCCAAAAGTCGGGGAAAGCAGCCAAGAAACGTCCTTCGGAAGTAACTACCTCGTTCGTGCCAAAGGAATCTTATCTTGTGCCCAAAAAGACCAAACGTATCATCAAGATGGTTGAGACAGTCATCGATGAAAGCAAATTATTTTATGCTTCCAACCTCTTTGCGGACAAAAAGGATGTGGTTCCGACACCAGGATCCATCCTTTCACAAACTGCATCTTCCATTCTGGATCTTTATCAAGCATTATATCCTATCAAGCATGCAAAGCAGTTGGAGGAACCAGACAGAGGGATGCTATTCTCAAACAGCTGCATGTACATGACGGGCGCCATTCAACGAATCGAAGATACCTTATATGGTCAGACAGTTTTGAAAGAACGGTTGGCGGCGTGCAGGCATCATTTACAGGTGGTTGGCGACAGTTGGTTCACTGAAACTATTGTGAGTGGGGAATTATCCATGAGGAATCTACAGGTCTTGTAACACCTCTATGCGATTAATAGGAGCGGCAGGAGAAAGCGATTGATACATTGCTTTCCGACAGCGCCCAGGGCTTTACATATACGGCCGATCAGGATCGATACGATGAATGCGAGGCAGGGGTTCACAATGCTCTTCAAAATATTCGGCTGTTAGCAAAGTGTTTGAAAGTCAGTCATCCTTATATTGACATTGTGCTGGTGTCTAATGCGCTGTTTGCTTTGCAGGGAATTCTCCCTAAGGCCAAGTATTACCGTGCTATGGGTTCCATTGCAAACGCTGCTTTGTCAAGAATGCTTCATGATATCCTTGCGCTATCTGACATTCCAGAGGTGGAATCGCATAGATTGGGCGAGCTCTGCCGCATCCTCAATGCGCTGGAGGGGCTGTTCAGTGACGAAACTGAGGTTTGTTTCATCATACTTTTATCCAGGCCTTTTAGAGCTAACTAATATGTGTGCCAGGCTTCATTCGTAGTGGTCTATGTCCCGAATTGGCTCAAGTTTAGTTACCTTTCAGAACTTCTGGTTTGTAGTGTTTCATGAATATGGCAGATACATGTTGACAATGTCTATTAGGAGGCGTCCCTCGCAGATATCACGTACTTGTTCGAACAAGGCGCATTGATTGACTTCCAGGTAGAAGAATTGGTGAAATTGGTTCGGGCATTATTTGCAGATTCCACTCTCCGCGCAAGCACTATCAATAAAATACTTAACGGACATCCAACACCATAACATCTGTTTGATTATTACTTAGTACATTATGCTTTACGACATATGACACTATTTCAATAATAAATACTGTGTCTATCACTTAACACGAAGAACGTCAGTCATCATCACTTCCCAGTCCCTTGACGTTACTACCCCGTTTCCTTTTTTTCTCCTTCCTCTTCTGTTTCTTCTCGTATTTAATTGCCGCATCATCCATCGCAAGCAAATCTCTTATTGAAGGAACAGCGGAACTTTCCAAAGGAGCGAGACGCATGGGTTCTTCCTTATCAGAATCCACGACTTCCTCTTTCGATTCTGATGGAGGGATTGAAGGTGGTGGCTGAAGATATAACGGAGGTTTATTGGGCAGAACAGGAACCGATGGTGGCTCGTCATCGATGGCTATCCACCGTGCCACAGATGTTGATGCTGTTTCTACCGCCTCGGCAAACCCATTATCTGCTGGAGATTTCCTAGCATCCTCATCCTCATCCTCATCTATCTCGACGCCGGTGTAATCGCCTGCATCTGCAAAGATATCAAAATCGTCATCGACATCTTCGGGTTCGGGGAGTTTCTGTTCGGCTGGTGCGGGAGCAGTTTCGATCGTCGATGGGGCAGCTTGCGGCGCAGTTTTTTCCCTTTCTTCTGTTTTCCGTTTCTTTTTCTTCTTTTTATTTTCACCTTCCCCAATTTCTTTCCTCTTATGTCCCGCAGATGAAGAACCAGTGTGTTTAGCTCCGATAGGTTTGAATTTTCCCTTTTGTTTCGCTTCTTCCAAAGTATTCGGCTCTTCTCTATCCAATTTCGACACTTGTCCGCCATTAGCTGCCCTCTTCTGTTTAAGTTCCCTGATTATCTCTTCTCGAGTACGTTTTTTTGTGACGACTTGTTCGACTTGGGCATGTTTTGAGGAAGATTCGGCAAAAGCTTGCTCCAGCTCATCCATATCATCGTTGGTCAGCTGAGCTGCCTTTGCCTTCGCTTGCTCTAGCAGTGCAAAATCAAGACCTTTAGTTGGTGGGGGTTCGCTTACTTTGAGCTGTTGGGGCAGAAAGTCAAACCACTGGTGAGAAGGTCGGATTATAATGGTGCTTACACTGTCTGAATCGTCGACCTGACCCGAATATCAGCAGCTCCTCTACAAGGAAATGGAAGTCACATACATGAGCGTTTGCCGTTCCCTGTTTAAGGTCCAGGTCTTTCAATTCCTGAACTTTCCGCGGCTTGAATGAAGCTTGGGGTACTGCTTTAACCACCTTCCTTTTCAAATAGATTATCCGTCAGTGATAACAAGTGAATGATGAAGACATACTGTTTGGAAGGCTCTGTCAGTTTTGCACGAGAACTAAAGTTGGATCCAAGAGTGACCGTACTTGAACCATTTGCTTTAGATCCTTGCAATAGACGCCTGAAAGAATCCTAAACGAACGATAATTAAAAAAGTGGCTAAGATCATATGGAAGTTTACCTGGTCCATTGTCCAGGAGCCTGGAGTGGTTTAGCAAGTTGTACTAGTATTACTAGTTTAAACTACTAGTTAAAAGCAAATGACAGTCACGTGATAAGACCCTTTTAAGTTTCCTGCTTGTAGTAAGGTTCAATAAAACATTTCAGCTTGGAAACGTTTTATTCTGGGATTCATGAACGCGACTTCGATATGTTTTGATGATTTTATGGGCAATAAGTTACTGTCAGCTAGAACAGCGCTAAGCGCCTATTTTAGCGGAGATGATGTCATCAAGATGCCATAATGGCCAAGGCCAGCGTATGTATAAATTATTTCCCTCTCCGTCTTGTTTTCGTTCGATGCCATCAAGGCCAATGTCCGACAACGTCGAAAAGACCGACAAGCAGCTTCATTCTACAGAGTATAATGTAAATGATAGCTTCGAGACCGCCAATGGCACCCTCTATGTATCCAAACCTTATCGATCAAGAACCTCAAAGAAACTGAGGGCCCTCATTTCTTTTGTCCCTCGAAGCTCGGTGTTCGACATGAACAATGAATCGTCAAATAAAAATGAATTTCGCGTATGTTCTCTAGCTCCTTGTCACATCCATCAAACCTTGACATTCGGCCACTGCAGGGCTTCTTTACTCTTTTCTGGATCTCCATATTTATCTTTACAGTACAGAGCTATGTGCGAAGCATCGAGGCCAGTGGGCGTCCTCTTAATTTTCGCTTTGCAACTATGTTCTCCCAAGACGCTGTTACACTTGCTCTCAGTGATGGTGTCCTCGTTCTCAGCAGTGGTATCTGCGTCCCATTTGCGAAGGCAATGAAGAATAGATGGTTGAAGTATCACTGGACGGGTGTTGTGTTGCAACACTTCATTCAGACAGTGATACTATTTGGTGCAATCTCTTGGACGTTCAATAGGTGCAAGTCCTCGCTTCCTCGTCGACGTTGTTCTCATTAAGTCACGCATACAGGAATTGGCCCTGGGTTCAGTCGGGTTTCCTGACATTACACTCCTTGGCATGAATTATTTTTACCATCTGTTAGGCTGACTCCACTAACGTCATTACAGGTCATGATAATGAAAATGCACTCGTATATAGCCGTCAATGGTCAACTCCAGCAAGTACAAAATAAATCGGACGAGCTATTTGCCAGGTTGAAAACTGCCACACAGTCGGTCGGCGGATGGGACAAAGCCCTAACAGTAGCAGGAGAAAGGCATGCTGAACACACAAATGCCACCTCTACTCCCAATTCTGCGAACAACAACGCAGATCATGAACCCACGCCGATTGGGACCCCTCTTGTCCCTGAAGGAATGTCGACTTCATATGTGGATGCCAAGACGGCCAATGCACTGAGAAAGCGGCTTGCGGCAATTTCACGATCAAGGTCCTCAGAGTCATCAATGTTAACCTCTTCCCTTACAGACGGTTATCGACTTGATGTTATACCTGCTAGCTTCTCTCACCACCATGTTGCGGAATTCGATGTACATGGGGTTAGGCCAGGACATAACTTACAATCCAAAGACACATCGGATCCGGAAGCCTTGGTCATTGAAGACGAGATGGATTTACATGAAAACCTCAGGTCACACATTCTTATTTATCATCCTGATGAAAAGATATCAGACATTGCACACGAATACTCAGAGTTGCAAACCGAGCTAGTGGGTTCAGGTCCCAATTATGTCAAGTGGCCAGAAACAATTACATGGAAGAACTTTGCTGTCTACCAATTGACACCATCGTTAGTATATGAGTTGGAATATCCGAGGACAGATCGGTTTAGTGTTCTTTGTTGACTTTCACAGAGAAATATTAATTGCATCCTGTAGAATTCGACCTCTATATGTATTCGAGAAAACGGCTAGTGGTTCTTCTACATCTCGAGGATTTACTTTGGTTACCTTACTCTTGCTCACAGGTCGCTACCTTCGGCACTTTTGCTTTGCTCTATACCGTCACAGAAAGTTTCATTCTTCCTCATACAGCGATGCCCAACAGTTCGTTCTACCGCCTTTTGTTAGATCTCGCCCTGCCATTCATGATGGCGAATTTGCTTGTGTTCTACATCATCTTTGGTAAGTGTATTGTAGTTCGCGTCTTGTCCGCCTGTTAATGACAAATGGCAGAATGTATTTGCAATGGTTTCGCGGAACTTTCTTAGTAAGTTCATGTTTTCAGATGTGTATGTGCTTAACCTCTTACAAACTGTGTAGTTTTGCCGACCGACAATTTTATGAGGATTGGGTAAGTTCTCCAAGATTCTTCAAGTTCAAATCGTCCTGTAACCGCCGCCTTCCAGTGGAACTCGACTTCTTGGGACGAATTCGCGCGCAAATGGAACAAGCCCGTTCACAACTTCCTTCTTCGTCATGTGTACAGTGCAACTAGGAAGAGCTACCGAATTTCAAAAGCGAGCGCAATGTTTGTAACATTCCTCGTTAGTGCATTGGCTCATGAACTTGTGATGGTAGTTGTGACGAAGAAAATCAGGTGAGTGTATGGGGAATCATGTTACGCCTTATTTGATTGAGCATTTCTCTAGGATGTATCTCTTCACTCTTCAGGTAAGGAATATAGGTCCCAAATTCTAGCATTGACATATATCGCAGATGCTGAATACTTTTGCAGCTCATCCAAATCCCACTCATTATGCTCGGAAGGATACCAGTTATTCGGAGGAACAAGATCCTCGGGAATACCGTCTTCTGGATTGGGATCTACGCTGGATTGCCTCTCCTGTGTGTCGCATATGTAGCGTATTGATTTCAAAATTTCGTCGATAAGGATATCATAATACGGTCTTATTCAGAAATTTTACTCACCCACTCTATACTCAGTAAAAGGAGGTTCTTAATGTGTCAGGTTGACCAACATTGTTATTCATTCATTAATAGGCACCCAGCACTCCGTGCTGATCCTCCCAAAGGCATATTATCCATACGACCGAACCTTACTGAACCAAAATGGTCGCTCGTGCTTGAGTACCACTGGGCTAACATCCCCCGTCTCAAGATTGACGGAATCGTATGATTGTATGACCATTTTGTTCCACCTTCCAAACGGTTTCGAGTGGAGGGTCAGTTTCATATTGAAAGCGTAACGTGCATCGAGTTGATGACTATGACCAATCCTACTACCGTCGTTAGAATGTCGGATAGAAACTTCACCATGTGAGAATGGAGAAGTAACCCTTCCGCTGGCATTGATGAGGTTGTTAAGATGGACAGTCGAATCGTTAAGCCTCCAGTTGCCCACGAGAAGTCCTTTCATTCGCAGCGTTAACTTCAGAATCTGGATGACGTCTTGCGGGCTCTTCTCTTCATTGATGAGGAGACTGAGAACTTGTCCATTTGGGAAGAAACGGCTGGGTTTATAAAATTAATTGTGGAGTGGACAAGAAGTAAAAGAGTTCCTTACAAATAGCGGTGGTACGTAATCAGGTGACTGACCTAAATGCAAATGAGGGTCAAAAAGGATTCAACTTTCAAAAAAATACACCTGCATTGGCCCATAAGTTATCACTTAAACCAGGTCGCCTAGGCAAATGTTTGAAGATCTAGTCGAGCAGGGCACGAGATGGACTTACACATAGTGACAAATTGCAATATAAACTCCATCCAAGCGAAGTCTCGGCTGTTCAAGGTATATACGTCTATAATCAAACTTATAGTGTTCAAGAATGTCAAGCAGTGTGTCTTGTTTGGGTATTTGAGGTGGTTTATAAGTCGCGAGGACGAGCACCCTACAATGCCAAAGGCTTAATGGGGCAGTGAATTCTATAATAGACTATTGCAAACCTCCATAACCCAGAATCCAGGGTTATCAATCTCGCCTTCCTACTTAGCATTGCAAAGCGTTCTATGGATGTGTGGTCTAGCTTGCTCAAGATGAGAACGAGGACCTCTTCGGGAACCCTATTGAGAAGGACGGGATTGTTCTCGTTCTCTGGTTCAAATCTGACATCTGCAGGAAAGTCTTGGACAATCTTGAGCAGACTGCCTGAGATAATTGTGGGCTTGATCAGAGATTTGGGCTTCGGGGATTGCAAGATCGAAGAGACATCTGCTGCAATAACCGCGTTCTGTCCTTTTGCGATCGAAATGAGCTTAAGTTCACGTTGATATGCACGGTCGACTTTATCATGCTAGAAGACCAAACAAACGATTAGGATTGCAACTATGATTCAGTGCGCAGCATACCAATTTGAAGGCTTGCCGGTACAAAACAAGTGCGTCATCCAAATTGCCAGTTTGTTCCCGCTCTACCGCAAGATCGTAGATGCTGAGTGCTTTTCGAAGTGACGGCGGGGCGAATGCTTCGAGCGTCGAGTTATGTTTCGCATTGTGGTTTGTTGGTATTGGTAGCGTATCAAGCTGATCTTTCAACACCTCTACCGACCTCTGTATAATAGATTCAAGCTCTGTATCTCTTGAGGAAATGATCGATGTCCTGGCAGATGCCAGTGCATCTTCAACACTGGCATTGGAGGTTCCCTGGAGGACCTTCTTGCGTTTCTGGAGCTCATCAAGCCATTCTTGTCTGAATTTCTTCAGTTCCTCAGACTCTCGCCCTGTTGTATCTTCTGCTTTTCCAGGAGTAGATGACAAGGAAGCGGTCATAAGCAGAGAGACTGAGTCAAAGTTGTGAAGTATTTGCTAAGTCACTAATATAGTAACATGGCATAATGAACAAAATATTTGTTAATATAATAAGTCCATATCCACGTAAGTTACTGCTACTTGTGGCTTCAAACGAGCTCGTCAAGTCGAGCTCAACGATTTCAAATTCTTCTTGGCTTTGTTTGTTCAGTAACCGACACTCGAGACTCGTCGTGTAGAATATACCTTCCCTCGAAAAATGGAGGTCAACAAGGATGAAGCAATCCGATGCCTTGGTATTTCTCAAAAACACCTGGAAGCAGGCAATTTTCCATCTGCACGGAAATTCTGTCTCAAATCGATATCGTTATATGAAACACCAGAGGCCCGGAAACTACTTGCCAGAATAGATGATCTAACTTCCAGGAAATCTTCGTCGTCGAATACAGAGAGCGCAACCAAGACCAATGCAGAGGGTCATCCATCCGCCTCAGGCATGAAGCACAGGTCTTCCTCATCCAAAGCTAATAGTAGTGGGACTGCAAGTGGAATGGGTGGTGAGAATAGGGATTTTACTCCCGAGCAAGCCGAAGTGGTGAAGCGTGTACGGTCATGTAGAGTTACTGCATACTACGAGATTTTGGCGGTTAAGAAGGATTGTGAAGAGGCTGACATCAAGAAAGCGTATAGGAAAGTAAGTTTTTGAAATGACCTCTATGTAGTTATTGTCCCTTATTGATCGATTATAGCTGGCTTTGGCGCTACATCCTGATAAGAATGGCGCCCCAGGAGCCGACGAAGCATTTAAGTGTAAGTATTCTGTTTTCTGTTGCATGTAATTCATTCACTTATGCCTGCATGCAGTGGTGTCCAAAGCTTTTCAGGTGTTATCAGGTATGGCACAGAATATAACACGCCTCTGTCGCCAATTTAAAAATTCTAGATCCTCAAAAGCGCGCCGCGTTCGATAATGGTACAGACCCTGAAGATAGATTTAGCGGAATGGGTTCACGGTCCGGCTTTGCCTCGACAGCATTTGCAAATGGGACACAATTTGAGGGAGAGCTCAGTCCCGAGGAATTGTTCAACATGTTTTTTGGTGGCGCTGGTGCCAACGCCTTTGCTACTGGTTTTGGAGGACCCAGTTCGTCGCTTGCTGCTTGATTGACCTTATTGAATCTTACACCCCACGTCTTTAGCTGTTTTCACTTTTGGTCCAGGTAGTTTTCGCACGACCTTTGCACGGGCTGCTGCAGATCGTCATCCTAATAACCCTCGGTCACTGCTTGTGCAACTTGCGCCACTTCTACTCCTCTTTGTCTTCTCTTTCCTATCAAGCCTTCCAAGCCTGTTCTCGTCCCCACCTGTTCCTGATCCCCGATTTTCTTTCTCTCCCACCTCGACATATAATACAGAAATGGAAACAGGACACCTTGGAATCTACTATTTCGTAAATCCCTCAGAATTTGCCAATCATCCAGTGATAGGGGCAGAAATGGCCAAGGAGGGTGTTAAGGTTGGCCGGGTGATGGAGGAACCCATACCCAAAGAAGAGAGGCCGAAAGATGATAGAAACGCTGCCAAGACACGGAAAGTGGTTTTGGGCAAGGGCAAACACAGAGGTCCTGCACTCAAAAAATATGAAGACACTGTGGAACGTATTTACACTCAAGACTTATATGCCCAATGTCAGCGGGGAATTGATAGAAAGCAAAGAGCTAAGGACGCAGAGCTTGGTATTTTTGGCATTGGGGTAGATTGGGAGAAGGTTAAAAAGATTGAGCGTGAAGTAATATTGAGTTGTGAAGAACTAAAGCGGTTAGGACTTCTTCGGTAATCAATATCCTATCTTTTCATAATTTATTTCTATCTCTTGCATTTTGCTCTGAAATGGATCCACATCTTACGTTTTGAGAATTATTAGTTGTAAAGTGTGCCGAAATTTGTTTGTAAGCGACTTTGAGGCTCTACATGAAAGGACGCAATCTGTTTACTACGATGATTGTGATTTCGCTTTCTCCCTCTCAAGCTTGAGGTAGAAGTTCTCCTGGCGTTCCACTAGAAAACTCAGAGAGTAAGATAAAAGTAGAAAACAAGGGGTGACATTCAAGCTCGTCTTCAACACTCACAATGCTTTAGATGAATGCCATACCTGTGTAAAAGTTCGTTGAAGTGCTTCAAAGAAACCTGGCAGTCACTCACCAATAAGCATAACCTCCAGCGATACCAAGACCAAGTGCACACCCAATATCTAGCCAAAAGCGCTTTCTAAGCTTTCCAGTAATTGGTGCGATCATATTTATGTGGTGGTTGGGTTGTAAGGGAATTGTCGGATTTTAGGGAGAAGGTCATGACAAATAACTTGTGTTACGTCAGCACGTCACACGTCCTTGCAGCTCAGCTGTATACGCTATATTGCTTGTGTCTCGCATCTGCACTGGATTATCGTCCATTGTTATCGTTCAACACTTTTGTCGCACTTGCAAACAGATATTATTTTCAATTACCCGGTAAGTTTTGAGAAGGAAGCCGAAATCGACTCCAATTTTTTGCTGATATGCGCGTGACCTGTTTCCTGTTAGTTATCCAAGATCCATCATGGAAGACCCTTCGAGCTCTGGTGGTTGGCGATTTGCGCAATGCTTCGGTGACAAAGGTGATGTAGAGGACATCACAGAGGGTGAGTTTATTCATTTGTGTTTTGCGCTGCATGTCATACGTTGGATACTGCACGTAGACGTGCTGGCTATCTTCTTGGCAACTGAATTGACTTATTAATTTGTTTTCTGTTGTGATCATCAGCCGACATTATCTCTACGGTGGAATTCGATTCGACAGGAAATTATCTTGCCACGGGTGACAAGGGTGGGCGTGTTGTGCTGTTTGAACGGAATGAAATGGTCAGTGATTTTGTCTCGAATGACATTGGCAATGTTGGCTTGTTACGACAAGACGATGGATTGTGACTATCGCCTTATGTTTGTTGTTCATAGATGCTGACATCTTTCTCTTCTCCTTAGAAAAAAGGATGTGAATACAAATTCTATACCGAATTCCAATCCCATGAGCCAGAATTTGATTACTTAAAATCTCTCGAAATCGAAGAAAAGATTAACAAGATCAAATGGTGCAAACGACAGAATTCAGCACATTTCCTATTGTCGACGAATGGTAATGTAGCTGTTAACCTCATATACCCTTCCTTTTAACGGTCTTCGTCAGATAAAACCATAAAGCTTTGGAAGGTCTTCGAGAAATCTCTGAGAGTGGTATCTGAATCGAATCACTTCGACGGTCAGCGAGCTGTACCTCCACCGAATCAGCAGAGTTTGCTGCGGCTTCCCCGTACCACGCAACAAGACAATATTATTGCAGCTGTGCCACGGAAAGTCTACTCCAATGCTCATGCCTATCACATCCACTCTATCTCTGTCAATTCGGACCAAGAAACATACATTTCGGCGGACGATTTGCGGATCAACCTTTGGAATCTCAATATTAGTGATCAAAGCTTTAGTGAGCAGATATCCCGCTGCTAACGGAAGATGACTAAATTCTCCTTGCGTAGACATTGTCGATATCAAACCTGTCAACATGGAGGAGTTGACTGAAGTGATCACGGCGACGGAATTCCATCCAACTCATTGCAATCTATTCATGTACTCAAGTTCGAAGAGCAACATTAAACTTGCAGATATGCGAGAATCTGCTCTTTGTGATAAATCAGCGAAATGTAAGAGATTTATACAAGTTCACTAGATACAGCGATTTCCATGGCTCTTCACAGGTTTCGAAGAGGAGGAAGATCCAACAACGCGATCTTTCTTTTCTGAAATTATCTCATCAATTTCAGACGTGAAGTTTAGCCATGACGGGCGATACATCCTCTCGCGAGACTATCTGTCGTTGAAGATCTGGGATATCAATATGGAATCGAGACCTGTCAAGACGATTCCAATTCACGATCACCTACGAGGAAAGCTTTGCGATTTGTATGAAAATGATTGCATTTTTGATAAGTTCGAGTGCATGTGGGCAGGGGATGATAAGTGAGTCCTTTACTTTGACGGTCATTCTTGAACGTGAACCCCACACACAAATGCCTCCTATAACGCCCGTATTAGAGCCCGTTACTGACATTCGAACCCTATCTCAGGCATGTTTTGACAGGATCATACCATAATTATTTCCGGATATTCGACGTGGACACGTTGCAAGACATCGTGTTGCAAGCGGACAAATCTGCGTTTAAGGCAAAGAAACCTGGCGGACCATTGACGAAGCCGCCGTTGAAGAATGGACCTAGAGTAGGACTTGGACAGGTGCAGGTGGACGCGCTCGATTTCAACAAGAAGATTTTGCATGCGAGCTGGCACCCACGGGAGTACACGATTGCTGTATGTTATTCCATCTACTAAGATGAATCTTCCTGTTCTTAACTGTTTGTAACTAGATTGCTGCGACGAATAATTTGTTCCTTTATAGCGCAGCGTAAATGACATCGCGGTGTATTCAACTAACCCGATGCCAATTGTTGTTCACCCATTTCTATCTTTTTTGTCCACTGAATTGTTAGGACGCCGCAAATCAGAATATAGGTTGTTTTTGCGGATTAGATGACTTATAAAGTCATGATGTGCTTTTTATAGGAGAACATCTGGACTGAATGCGATGCCGTATCTTGACTTTTCTCTCTTTCATCACGAGCCATAATAGTATTCAAGAAATATCTGTTACTATCATCGTCAGTTAATCTGTATCCGTCACTTCCTATACCCTCCGTCTAAACGAAAGTTTCTATCTTTACTTTCCATTGACTCTTTGGTATTGCTTTTATATCTTAACAACTGACCTCTCATTGTTTGGCTTCTTTTCAACATTCAATTTGATTAATTTAAATTTGTGATTAATGCATTTTCAAGTTATCTTATTCCTTGGAAACGGCATTGTAATGTGCCAATACCAAAAATTCTGGTGGGTGCCGTGTTCGACATCTTCATGTAATTGGTATCCTACTTGTTCCTCTAATTCGTCTGAGCTGTCTTTCGGTTGTACCAAGGCTTGAGGCGGGCGGTATCATACCTGGCCTAAAACCTACAAGTCGTGCATATTTGGATCAGGCCGATTTTCAACCGTCTGGCTCATCGAAGAATAAGTATAAAGATCACGACCACTTCGTAAGCCTGTGCAGCCATGTTGATTTTCTTTGTTGGTTGATAATTAACATGTCAGCTTTATGCATGCTGAGTACATAGCTAGGTTTTACTAACCACGGAGCATGCAATTGCGATGAAAGGTGATCTCGTCTTTGCTTTATAAGGCCACCCTACGTAGATTATTTGTCCGGATCGTTCAAAGCATCATCCCATATACAACTCAGGGTAGACGTTCTGCAGATCCAATTCGAAACTCTCTCTTGCCGTGTCGTTTAACGTCCATACATGTGGGAAATTTGCATGCAGGATGTAGATAATACGCGGCTAGTATTGCTCAGAGTCCATGATATTGGGGAGATTTAGTTGTCGTTCAAATTTTCCAGAATCGTTTTCAATCCGAGTCACGGTGGTGAGATCATAGATGTGACCAGTCCTGTTGTTGCATGTTTGTCATCAATGAACATTACGCGCCCACCAGAACAATCACCGCTCTTCTGTTGGCACTCCTTGTCTCTGCAGATATCTGGACCAACGATATGTCCCGGACAGTAAATCAAGATGGTCTTCTGAACCCTGAATTTCTTGAATTTAAAACGAGCGATGGAAGTCTTGTTAGGTGGCCACCACAATCACATACGACTCGTATAGTGGATAGCACGGGAGCTGTCAATTATTTTGAGCACCTTACTTTAGAGCATCCACAGAATATTAAGTGGAGATTTGAAGTGGGAGATGCACTTTCTCGAGCATTGAAGATGCCTGGTAATGTTCCCAGTCATATCCTCTCGGAGCCGGAATCTGAGCTCTCTAAATACAGTTGGACCAAATTATATGTTGAAAGATTTTCCAGATGGATATCGTTTTTATAATCACTATAAGGGACCCGTAGAAAAACCGCGACAAGACCTTTATCTCTTTGGTAGGTCAATCACCATGGTCGATATCCCATCACTTAGTGCTATGTTAGGCTATAAAAAACGTTTTCGCACAACCCGAGAATTTATTTTCCATGCTTTATGGCTTATGGGAGACATGAAGGGAAAATGTCAGTGTCCATACTGCAGCAAAAGACCGCAGAAGGAAGTAACCGCAGACCTTGAGGCGAAGGGCATAATTATTCCATTGTCTTCTCATTCCGGCATCCAACGGCCAAAACCCATGCGCGAAAGGAGGAAAGATGGAAATTCTCATAAAACAAGGGTGCACGACACTAGAACTTATGCAGCCGTACGGCCTGTTCCCAACCCTCTGAAGCCAAAATCCGGCACCTTGAAGCAAACCATGCTCGTAGACAGGGAGGGTGATCTCCGTGCCATCTATTCCAAAACTTCCATGGAATTAAGGCGATGGTTTAGAGAAGCAGAAGTTGTCTGGTGTGTACTCCCGACGTCGATATCATCTCCGAAGGATTCTGTCTCTATTCAGTATTGGCCCGGTGTCGTCGAACAGGTGAAGTTAAAGCCGATTCCTGTACCCCAACCTGTCACGAGTGGCCCTGCCGTAGGTGGCACCCCACAACCTTCCCCACAGGTCAAAGGATCGCAACCAAGTTCATCATCCAATGACCCCGATCGCAGCGAAGAAGATTCTATTGGACCAAGGCTCGAAACGAACAACGAACCTGTACCATGGACTGTCCGCCAGTCTACAAGGTACAAAATCCAATTCTTGGCTGTTTCACGCTCATACACCATTGATGATGAATATGTTCTGCCATATGCAGCACACATTCCTTCCGAAGAACTGATCAATTTCATGCTCGCCTTCGATCCAAACAAACTTGTTTTTGAAAACGAAATGCTGTCGCGATTCAACCCATGTTCTGAGGGTACGATCTCTATCTATGATGCCATACCCGCATATGCTATGGCGTTACAAATTGCGTCGACATTGTCTTCGTATTGGTCTCTAACAGACGAATACGATGTGAAATACTCTGTATCAGCTACACCTCCAACCAGCCCAAAACCGCCCCGCGTTCCTTTGCCTTCAAGGTTGCCCTCCACTTCTCAACCTATTCCTCCTCCACAAGTCGTTAGTACTGGTACACTGCAAAGCGCCATCAACCAAGCAGGAGAAGCAAATGCTCAAACACAGACCATCACTACGCATTCCTATCATAAGGATATCCAGACTGTTGACCCCAATATGTCGCAAACCGACTCGCAACGGACTTCTCAGCGTCTTTTAGGCCTGCCACCTCCATTAAGTCACGTTGTTCAGAAAAGATTTCAGGGGATCTGGTGGGGAACAGAGAGAATTTGGGTTGATGATTTCATTCGACTCAAAGTTCCTCGTCGGACACTTGCACCAACTGGAACTGATCACATCCTGGCCCCTTCGGGACCTGGGAAGGCCCTCATGAGCACCTTATTGGATTCGGTGCATGCAGACAACCTCTCGGAGTTTGGCGCTGGGACTCGAGGGGTCTTTTTACGTTTGGATGGCATATTTGCAGTGGATGTGCCAACAGAGGACGGCCAGACGAAGAAAGAGGCACGGGTGTGTGGAATGTTGTACGAACTGGCAGACGAGGATTGGGGAGATTTAGATGCTACAGAGAGATCGAAGCCAACCAACCCCCCAGATGATGCACCTATAGCGGGCTCTTCGCAAGGTCCTTCCTCCAGCTCAACTGGAACCGTCTCAGTTGCGGGGGGTGAAGGATTCATTCTGTTGGGCGGGGCTAATAGGGACCCACATTATCTCCTACCACAGGCTCCACTTGGGTTCAAATTTCGCCCGATCCTTGTCCCTGGATACGAGTTTATTGGGGCGATGGGGTTAATCAGCGGCAGGTACTATCCAAGGATTTTGTCGCACCCTGTCTTGAAAATGACGGTACAAGAGGCCTTAAATCGGCCAAAAGAAGAAGGAACTGTGATAAGTTCTGACAATTTATGGGCACTCGAAGGCCTTTCAGGCGGTTATTTTAACTCGATGGACCCTGTTCGATACAAGAAGAGTCGCATTACTATGATGCAAGATGCAGATTTGGATGCGTTGGCTAGACTGAGAGATTATGCCGAACAGAAGCGGATGGAAAATAATGCTACAACCGGGGATGCTATGGATGTAGATTTCGAAGACATATATGTTTGATAACCTGTCTTTATGCTGGTGAGAGCCCGTCGACGTCATTTACAATTTGCTTTCTGAATTGATGTAATTGCATGTGCAAATCTGAACAATATTTCATATACCACACCATCGTTTCTGCATCCCCCTTTGCCGTATATAGCCAAGGCTTGATCACGAGTGTGTCTCATGGATATATTCTGGTACTTCAGAAAGCAGACGACGTGTTCAAACTTCGATGAAACTTTTCCTATTCGGGTGCCAATCTTTCGCCAATCTGGCACTGTTTTTGTGGACTTAGATTGGGATGGCTCTTATGGAAGGATGTGATACTGTCATCCAAGTGCCAACCAAGGGTCTCATGGATAATTACAAGGTCGGTAAATTGTGCCTGTGTCTGTCAAATCCAATTGGCAAGCTAATCCAAAAAGTATTTCTCCTTCGACCTGGTGCGATCCGACCGCGAAGGACGGACAATTTGCCCAGGAATCAGAAGTGACCAACGATCGTACACCTTGATAGATAGTAGGGACTGATTGGAGCAACGCGGGGGTATAAAAAGATGAACTTCGGTGACATCTTAAGTTTAATATTTGAGCTTCCCTGCAGACAATTGTGTTCAAACGAGGTCCGTTTTCAATAATAATTGATTATCAAGTGTCGGACGTTACTTGCAAACCAGAATAATAGGAATCCAAGGTCACACCACAAGAATTAAATGGCCTTCAGTCGAAGACAAGTCAAACCCTGGTTTTACATGGGAATCACTACTTTCCCTTGAACACGCCGTGATATTTTTGTCCAGGGAACAAAATATCATTCTGGGAGAGAAGCCACGACACTTGTAGAAAATATAAGCCCACAGTTTGGATGCTGCTTTGCTCTTGCTTCACCTGCATCCTGTCAAGAATGTCGCTACAGCACCACAATCCACGACTCGATCTTGCATTGTTCACTGCATTGTCGTTTGAGACTGTGCTAAATGGTAAGCCTTGATGAGTTATCTGGTATCGGCTCACCTGCATATGTCTTGGCTCAGGTGTCTTCTGGGTGCTTTTTGTACAAACAGTCGACGTCCTGTTAGTGCGAACACGCTCGAGGAAACATGGCCTCGTTAAACCCATGTTCATCATAGCGACTGTCTTATTTATCCTGATAACTGGAGTAAGTCGTTAAGCCAATCTAATGTCATCACGTATATTTATTTTCTCTGTTAGCACTGGATTGTAGATTTGATGCTAGTCTTCAAAGTGTTTATACCGTCAAATACCTCCACGTATTGTGCTGCGATCGGAAAGCCTACTCCCGGATTTTTAATACATTTAAAGTTAGAGGACCCCATAGTGCTCATGAGCTCAGCCTTCTACCTCACTAGCACCCTCATCGGGGATGCTTTCATGGTATGACTTTGCTTTTTGCTGGGCGGATGTAAATGAACTGTTTCACCCAGATCTACCGACTTTACATCGTCTGGGGAAGCAACAAATGGATTATAGTTCCCCCCATCTTGATGTGTACCGCACTTGGAGGTTCGAGCCTTAGTCGTTGCGTGGCACATTGGCACTTATCAGCTGACCCTTACTTCAGCAGCGGGCAGCATGGTGATATACCTTTTTACACAGACCATCGATGATGTTGGAGCCTGGATAATATCTTGCTTTGTTTTCACCTTCTGGTTCGTTCCCACATTGATCTACTCTCTCCAGAAGTTCACTCACCTTTATTATTTAAGTTGTAACATGTATTCTACACGTAGGAATTCGTTTGAGGGGTTTTATCGTTGGCCTGGAACTAAGAGTCTTGCAGTGCTCATAGCTGTGAAAATAGCACTATCCAATCGTGAATCTTCTCGAGGTTCCACAAACTTCAACTTCCAAGTCAACAACAGCTTATCGGCAAGTTGCCCGCTTGCTCAATTACTCACTTCTAATATCCGGTTCCAGAAAGTTATGGAAGTTCTTATTCAAAGTGCAGCATTGTACGCGTGAGTGGCTCTTGCGTTTACTTCCTGGACGTGATGACAACTAGTTTTGTTGCTGGCAGTGCCTGCGTCATCGTATCTCTCGTCACGTATTGTTTCTCTTCAAATATACTACTAGTGACCATCGCTGTGGTAAGATTCCCTGAGTCATCCTCTTCATTTCTGATGCGAACCCTTGTCCAAAGACTAATCCCACCATTGTGAGTAATGCTCGCCCTGACAAGCGTCGATTTAATTCGTTTTCAAAAGGGCATTATTTTCTGCATGATAGTTATTAGGGCTCACGGGTCAGGGAGTAGTCATACGTGGCGCTCACACGTTTCGAAGTCTTCAAACGCTTTGCGTCCCTTAGTACAAATCAGGGTGGGTTCTGATATTCGAAGCGACACAGACGTGTATTCGCCAACACAGTCGGACTACGCTTTTACGAGATATTCTTCACAACAGTTCCTTGAAGTCCCTCCTAGTTCGCCGGTACCATGACCAGATGTGTAGTGCTCATACAGCTGGAAGGGTAGCAGCCTACCAGAATTCTAGAAACCTAAATAGAGAATGAAATGCTTACCCCTGTAATTTCAACTGTAACTTGCCATTTGTCGTGTATAAAGGTTGAATAAGTTTAGTAATAGAAGCTTGGGGTGAGTGAATTCTGTTTTTCTTGGAGAACCTCCGGTTTTCTTCAAGCACTAATGTCACGGTGTTTTTTGGGTGTGATCAAGTTATGTACATGGGTGGCCCTTTACTGCCGTAATATTATTCATTCTAGCGAACAGAAATTCCTTGCATGCTTGCATAATCACTGTCATCAAAAGTTAGTAAGAAATTCATGCAACTGAAGCAGCATTTTCTCTTCCATCGGTTCGTGCAGCTAAAGTGGCACTTTAGGCGGTTACAATAAATGTTTCTAATAACCATCGATCGTCGATGACCATGTGTCCGGCATTATAGATTTGCGAGGGAATCCAAGGTTATACAGAAAATTTATGCAAATTGACCCTTAGTCGAAGTCAGATCAAACCTGGTACCATGAAAATCCAATCATGAATTTTCTCTGAGAGGTTCCATTTCCAGGTCAACAACAGTTATATCGACAAGCTTCTGTCGTTTGCTACCGAGGACTGATGTCTTGTTCAGGAAGCGCAGCCTTGTGAGTGGCCACTGGCTCGTGATGAACATTGAAAACTGATTTTATTATTGGTAGCACATGCATTATAACATCCCTTGCCATATATTGACCATGGCGGTAAGATCGAACTGAAGAAGCTGCAACATGTTCAACAGCATGTTGTACCACGCATGTGCCGAAGTCTTCAGGCAAATCAGAGTCCCAAAGTTATTTCCACCCCACGAGATACTCTTCGGATTCCTTCCAAAAAGTTCCGTGAAGTTCCTATCAGTCTGCTGTTACATCCCGCCCTTACACTCAGTTCTAATTTCCAGAAATGGCTGCGAGAGCATATCCTGCAGAATAACAACTGCCCTCCTTTTTCTCCATTTGAATTGAACTCCAGCAATAGACGATTCTCTGAATACTTTCTGAGAGAGCCGGAGAGAACAATAACAGCATTCGTCAGACTTGAGAACTTGAGGAAGATGGCTGGGTACATGGGTACTTCAAGCACCAATGAAAATGTGAGTGCGTACCAGATTATTGTATCCCTGTACGATTTCTGCCACGCGATCGTGATGATTCACTTTTTCCTGTTTCCGAATCTCAGATATCATCTGTTCAGAACTCGGGAAGGAGGATGGACAATAGTTGGGTGCGTTCCATTTTGTCCTGCTTAATAACGGTGAATAATTCTGTCGCGTCGTGTGGTTAACTTTGAGATCAATCCAAGTTCCAGATATTTGAGGCAGATTGGAATCGATCGACTCGGAAGGCGAAGTGTGCTACCATCAAAAAATGTGTTAGAAAAGGAATAGCATTGGTTTTGGAGACGCGAATATACGGGTAACTCCCCATGCACTACATGGGGAAGAAGTGTCAGCTCGAAATGCTTTAGGTTGTTAGGTTTGATTTACGCCCAGACCTACACGCGCTTGTTGAGGTAGTAATCCTCCCCACAAAACCGATGACAATAGAGTTGTCACCTTTCAATATATTAAGAGAATCTAATATGGAATGAACAGCTTCAGGTGTGGTCAAAGTTGTGTTATCGCAATCGAGTGACGAGGAGACGGTGAGCATGACGCTTCCCCCCATCGACGCGTTGGGCTGTTCTTAAGACTACCGTGCATTCAAGAATAAATCGTGTAATTCGATTATTGCGAGAAATGTCTTTGCTTTCAGTGATGAGATACATAGAACCTGTCCAAGTCTTTGACTGTAAAAAAAAGAGAAAAGTCTTTGTTGTCTCAGGAGGCGAGTATTATGTCCTAGGTGGCTTCAATGCTTAAAGCGGCATATAGTCTCAGTTGAACATAAAGGAACCTCGTGACAACTCAATTGGTAAGTAGTGACTTAATGTCACGTCAAAGGGGACTGAAGTTGCCCGCTGACCTGAACCTCACTTGTGTTCTCACCTTCCCGCCAGATTTCAGAGGAACCGTCGACATTGTTCAGGTCAACAACAGCGTCGACAGATTAGCAGTGTTACAAGTTCTCAATTTGGCTAACTGCAGACCCTCGGCGGTTCCTCACGCTCCAACTGCATTGTTCTCTTCTACCCCTGCCTCTTTGTACATTTTTCCCGGTCAACCATCATTGAAATGTGGCCTACAGGCGTGGCATCTGAATCATCTTCGGAGTACAGCTCAGCTGTGCCATCAAGTTCAGATATTGTTTCGCCCTCAACACCATCTGGGTCGTCCAATCTGTCAACTTCGTCCAAAGTGGCTTTTGTTGAGGATGAAGGTGCTGTGGGATTTCTGCACGCGCCAAATTACTATATCTGAAAATCTAACAGAGAATGTCACTGTCACTGCTATGGCAAACAAGGTTGGAAAGCAGAAGAGTCATGAGTGAGATATCTTCTCGTTCAACCTTATATCGTTTTCTGATTTACTCTAGTGATATACGGCTGCTTGCGGTTTCAACTCATATGACGGAATTGTCCTTTGCTATATCGGATATTCAAACGCGCATATTTGGTGTGTGTCTTTTATTCTGGTTTGGCTCACATTAAACCCTTTCATTAGAGATTCAAGAACTCCGACACAAATCACAGTCAATCGGAGACAATGCAGATGCTAGTACTACATCTGTTATCGACCAGCAGCTTATGTCCTTAGATGAACGTCTCGAAACAGTTGAGAAGGGAATCAAGTCAGTAAACGAAGCAATGGACCGTCTCCTCCGGACGGCAGCAACACCAACATTTGCCGAAAATGGGGCCGGAGGCGACAACGCGGACCTCTTGCGGAAACATGCTACGCTCCTTTCCGAATGGGACAACGTGCAGGACGAGAGCGAAACCTTGAGAGAGGAATTAAAGGAAGATAAATGGTTAACTGTCTTCAGAACAGTGACGGAT
Source organism: Inosperma sp. D86 (assembly GCA_026262225.1). Lineage (NCBI taxonomy): Eukaryota > Fungi > Basidiomycota > Agaricomycetes > Agaricales > Inocybaceae > Inosperma > Inosperma sp. D86. Next base: position 50,921 of record JAIUJM010000014.1, read on the forward strand.
CAAGCAGATGGTATGATGTCGAGTCTGGAAAAAGCCGTAAATCGTTGTCAGGTGCGCCATTTCAAATGTTCCGCGGAATCAATATAATTATTCCCTTATCAGGATTTTATATGGCAAGCCAAACAAAGACGGGTTGATGACTTTCAGTCTAATGCTGCTCTATCGTCGAGTCGACATGACAGGGGAATTGTTACCTTTGAAATGTACACCACGCTTCTTGATTCGTATGAAGCAAAGAAGAAGTAAGTCCAACACGATTATTCCCCGGAATACATATTAATTCCGCCAGACATTACATGCCTGCCACTTCAAAAGTCCTTTCGATTATCGATAAAGGTGTCCGTGACCGCGTCACCAAAAACGGTGAAACATTGCGAAGGCATGCAGAGTCTGCACAGAGATGGAAAACTCTCCGAGACAGGATAACTCGAACTGATAAGGAAATGGAGAATGTGCGCAAGACTCTCAGTGGCGACTCTGATCACGAGTCGTCGACCTCATGCACACCACCATTGAAGAATGGTTATCTCGTCACTCCCCCCAGTGCATCGCGAGTGTCTAGGATATCCGGTACTGGAAATTTGTCTCTTTCAGGTTCCATCTCACCTTTCCGGAAAATCGCCAATAAGATCGCTGGATCGAAACAAAAGGGCAGTCCCAGTTCAATGTCATCTGTATCCCCGCTTGTCGTAACAAAGAAAGCTTCACCGTCGAACGAACCGTCTTCAGTAACAGCGTCGACGACTGGAATCATACGACGCCAAAGGCAGCCTGCGCCCCAGCTAGCTCAAACAACGCAACAAGGAATGCCGTCGACACCCGAGAAATCGGGTCATAAACATAGCCAAAGTGATCTATCACCTCAGGATCCCAAAATTGAGAAACTTGACATCAACGGAACCATTAAGTTGACCGGTCCTGGGAAGCAGCCATGGAATAGCTCGACAAGGATTGAACAAGAGAGCAAAGGAACCATTCGTAAGCCGCCATCGAGACCTCCTTCGTCCAATGGTACCTACAGCTCTCGAGATGATATTCCACCCGTTCCTCTTCTTAGCACCCCATATCGAAGAAGTGCATCCAGAGCATCAATGGCTTCTTCTCGTCCATGGTCTCCAATCAGTTCCTCTTATTCAACGACACACTCTTCCTCGCAGTTTCATCTTCCTTCATTATCTGTTTTAAAGACCCCATCGAGGGCACCGCCAGCTTCTCGAGCATCATCATCACGAACGAGACCGAAGACTCCCAGTCACATACCTGGTCCAAAGGCTGCACGGTCAATTTCTGGACCCGATACATTTGGCGGATTGGACAACGACAATGTATCAGGAGATCGTTCGTATTCGCCCGCCTTTTCTACTTCTGGTTATGGAATTTCTCCAGCTCACCCTCCCAGGCCACCTAGCCGTTCGATGATCCCTGTTCCAACCGTTCATCTGCGAACCCCATCTCGGCCCGGATCTGCCATGTCAAATTTCAGCAGGTCGGAGAGTCCCACCATGATGAAGAGTACATTCCGCGAAGATGCACTTCGTGCGCAGACCCCAGAAAATACACTCCGTTTGCGTACTCAGCAATTGCCTGTATATCAGGGAACAATAGGCAGATCTGGGAGACCGCTGATGCCTAAGCTTCCACCTTCGAGTTTCCGAGATCGTGATGCGAGTACGACTCGGACACCGTCTCGTCCCAGCTCTCGTGCAAGTGCGCACGCTTCTATGGATGGCCCCAACGGCTTGCCCTTGCATGAATACACACCTGAAAATAATTACGACCCGCTTGATCTTGAGGTGGCAGCTGTCGTCAACTCAATTCCTCATGGGATTTTGGTTGAGAGGGTCGATCCACCACTAAAAAGGAATCAGATACCTAAGGAAGGAGAAGAAGTAAAAGCCCAGTATGCCTTTTCTAGTGCGTTGAGCAAGAAGGTTGTTACATGTAAGTTGACTACGCTCACGAGATCGGGAAAGGGAGGTGATGTGACAACGAAGAAGGTTATGTGTCGGGTTGGCGGAGGTACGTTGATACCTGAAGTCATCTTTCATAACCGACTGCTTTATTCTGACTTCATTTAGGTTGGCAGGATCTTAGTCACTACATACTCAATCGTCAGGCGGGGTTATAAAGCAAGGGTTTGGATAGTAACAGCCTATCGACTCATTCGACCCATCGAACAAATCGAAAGGTAGCCTGCCTTTGGGACCTTACATGCAATGCACACACAAACATTTAGCGTCCAATCATACCATCAACATCATGATCGTCGTGTCGGTTTCGTTTCTTCATTCATCGGATTGTCATCAACTTAGCATCACAGTCAGTCTCATTTTTATGGTCAATGCCATAATGTCATCATGCTCACTCACTTACCTTCACTTGTCTGCCTTCTGCACGTTTCTAGTTGTCTCTTCCTGAACCATTTGCACTTGTGTTATAGTTTTATCTACTCTTACCTGGATCACATACTACTTAATCCTCTGTTCTATTACAGAACGAATCTGTCTTTCTTTCTCGGTTGCAATCATCTCTTGTCCCCTCTTTGGTGTAGACCAGTGTCATTCATTATTTGATCATTATGTTTTCTCTGCCTTGTTTTCTGTGTTTTATGCTAAATATAACATTGCAATGGTTCATGAGGGAAATTGACATGCTCCAAACCATAGTTGAAGTCAGTGCTCAGCGCTCAGGCATTACACCGTCTCCCATAAATGACTCGAACACTTGAACTTGCATTGCTGCAATTGCCTGGCCTGGGAAATTCACTCTGCCACATTCTTCAACGACCCGAGCACGGGAATGCACTTGATTCAGATGCACAAGCTTGATTCAGACGCACCTGAGGATTGCCTAGATGTGGAATCTATGGATGGTCTTCTATGGCTCAGCTTCTGCTCGAACGTTGCCAATCCCCCGGAGTTTCACTCACGGTTTCAATTCTGTCTTGCAGCACGTCCTTTTGGTGTCATCTTTGAAGCTGATGACCTTTTAATCGTCGCCCAGCTACCGCTATTCCCGGTCTTATCACCCAGTTCGCTACGTTATAGCGAGTCTTGAATCTTGTCATTTAATTGTGTGGTAACATTATGCAAGCCCCATCAATTGACAAACGATGATTAACACTTCTGCATCACCTGCTTGCTTCCGTTTATATGGTTCTCAAAGTCTTTTATTCCTACCAGAATTCTGAATTCCATTACTTAGTCAAGTGTGGGAGGATTGAAGATGCATATCCTGGACCGGTTTGTTGAGTATTACCAGCCATACAAATAGTGATAAGTATCTGGTCCGGTGGTGCCACCATTGCGCACACATTAAATCTTTTCCTTCACATTCTGCCTCATCTGCATTCTCATCTAAGGGTGTAGTCGTAATGCTCGTCCGCCTGCTCATCATGAACATTCTGGGTCCGTGCTATTATTGGTGAAATCTTCCCAATTGCCATCCGAGTCATTGAATCCAACTGATTCTGGGATAACATCCTCTCTGTGCTCTCACAGTAACTTCTAGTTCAGCCTTTTTTGTTTGAGACTGTCTCTGCACTTGCGCTGTCTACGGTGACTTTCCTGTTCTCGAACCGAAGGATCTCATACCTCGAGCAAGTCGACCGCTTAACCAAGGACTACCCCGCGTATATCAGCCAAGTGGAAGTCTATTGCAATGACCTTCGCTGTACCCGAACCTTAGTAACGCAGACTTGTGATCTCACTGGGGCAAACCGGACGAACGTTCTCACAGGCCAAGTTGACGAATAGTAACTAAATTTAGCGGAGACAAAGTATACAAAAGGATCGTCTTCCCTGCTTTTCTCCTTCTCTTTGTTATTCCATGTCAACAGCCTTCAAAACAAGTTGTCAAACAGGCCTGCACCAAAGGAAAGGTGCGGACTCAAAAATTGTCATTACAGAGGCAGGGAAACAAGCCGATGAGCGTCTCGACATGCATGAGATGTAGGTTTTCACTCAAGCAAAATGCTTTCGTGTCTTACAGCTTTACAAGGTATGAATTTGGAGGACCATGGGGCGTAGTTGCGATCATGACTGGTTTCCCGGTCCTTATGTATTATCTTTGGATATGTCTATGGTTCTATGACGGAAAGCTTGTTCATCCAAACTCATTCAGCGACATCAGGCCCTTCATAGAACGCATGTGGGGTCATATCGTAAAGGTGATGTTCCCTCTGTCTAAATCAATCTGTCTAAATCAAATATTTTCTGACATGTCCTAGGAGGCAAGCCCAAATTATTACGCCTGGAAAGTCTACTCTGGCCATTTCTTTTTCCAGCTCTTCATCGCCTGGATTCTTCCTGGTTATAAACAAGAAGGATTGCCCGTCCCCTCTCTCAACTACAAACCGCTCATGTACAACTGCAACGCTTTGGTCTGCCTCTACATCACCCTCGTCACGGCTTTCGCACTTCATTCCTTCCATATCTTCCGCCTAACTGAAATCATCGACAACTTCGGCCACCTGATGTCTGTTTCGATGATTTATGGCGTTGGAGTTTCTCTTATCATTTACTTGCGTGCCGTATTGACCGGCACCGCGATGCGCATGTCTGGAAATTTCTTTTACGATTATTTCATGGGTGCGGCCCTTAACCCCCGCCTCGGGACAGTTGACTTGAAGATGTGGGCCGACATTCGTGTTCCTTGGGTTATCGTCTTTTTCTTATCTGTGTCTGGAGCCTGCAAACAATATGAAACGTACGGTTATGTCACCCCCGTAAGTTGCTTTCGCTGTTTTTGTTTTCTTTCCTGCTAACACGAAAGCCAGAATATGGCCTTCATGATTCTCGCCACTGGCCTGTATCTCAACGCGTGTGCCAAAGGTGAAGAATGTATCCCCCAGACCTGGGATATCTTCTACGAGAAGTGAGTTTATAAATCAACCGATTCCAGCTATCCCACTGAACATTGTCTTAGATGTGGATTCATGTACATTTTCTGGAATTTTTCTGGAATCCCCTTTGTATGCACCTATTCGGTTGTAAATTTGCCTTACTTACTCGCTGCGATGATAGTCCTATGCCTACTCCGTGGTTTATATGGCTTCCCGTGACCCTGATATGTACCGTTTCTCGACCATTCACTACACTTTCATATACACTCTTATCTGCACTGCGTATTACGTCTGGGACACCTCGATGTCTCAAAAGAGTCGATTCAAGATGCAAACCCAAGGTCTCACCACTTTCCGCAAGACGTTCCCTCAGCTCCCAGGTTGTATCGTCAAGAATCCCACTTTTATCACTACAGCGCATGGGTAAGTAACCACTTATCTCCTGGACACGACGTTCAAGATACTTTTGTTTGCATTATAGCAATCGCCTCCTCACGAGTGGATGGTGGAAGTATTGCCGCAAGCCGAACTATGTCGCAGACTGGACAATGAGTTTGACTTGGGGTGCCATCATCGGCACTGCCAGCATTATACCGTACTTCTACCCCATGTTTTTCACTGTCACCCTCTTACATCGGTGCAGTCGCGACTTTGAGCGGTACGATTTTTTTTTTCCTTGTTGATTTGAAGGGTGGTTGATATGTTTTGCTCTGCAGATGCTCGAGGAAGTATGGCGAGGATTGGGACAGATATTGTGAGGTTGTGAAATGGCAATACATCCCTGGTGTTTATTAGATGTTCCTATCTCCCAATTTTATATTACATGTATGAATGTATAGATCACCGCTTCTTTGCTATTCGATATGTTGAACGTTCATATCTCAACAAGTCATGTCCTCTGTCATCTTCAATCGGTCCAAGGATTTCATCTGATGCTATCCAGTGTTACTGAAAGATGTTCGAATAGACAAATTCATCCTGGATTGAAGCCAGATTGAAAAGAAGAAGAATCATTGCAGACACAAATTTGTCGGCCAGCCATCCTTGTTCGTCATGACACCGATTAGTATCGCATTAACATGATTCCTAAATTTCTCTAGATCTAGAGGCACCCATGGTGGCACCCGTAAACAATGCTGCTTTAGAATATTTCAAGATGCATGTTTACATTGGGATCTTCCACCATATCGAAGGGCCTATTGATCTTTCCAAAAGCTTGAAGCCTGCAGGTGGATGGAGCATTTTCTTCAAGTACATTGCTGCTGTATTGTATAAGGTGACTAGTTATTAATATTGAATACTTCGAGACTTACTGAGCTTGAGATTAATTGTTTTCGGAAATTCAAATTTCCACAATCAATGCTACCCTTTGCGCACCCCCTCCTTTTGTTTTTTTGGAAGGGACCCGCCCCTTGAAGACGGTTCTGCAAACGACCAAAAGGGTCATTCTATAATAAAATCGAAGAACAACATTCCGCTCGACATATTGTATGGCAGTGTGATCGGTCCTCTGATTGTCCGACTGAGTGCCTTGTCTGGACTTTGAACTTTGTCGAAGATTGACATCATGAATGGTGGGACCATATTGTGACTCGGAGATTCAGATGCGCATCCGCATAAGTAGTGCATAAACGAAATCTGTCCGAAGTACTCGGATCCTGTGGTGGCTAGACTTCAGTTGGTAGGAGAATTACGATGGCCAGCTGAAGTGCACATCGAATCGTCGACACAAAGGCTTTCTTCACAATGGTCAATGTGAGACTTGTGACCGATGGAGAAGTCAGGTCAGAACCTAAACAATTGGACACTATTCGTTTCAAAGTCAAACAGGCTTTGTCTTTGCGGATCCAGGACATGTAAATGAGGTCACAATGCTGTACAGGAGAGATAATCTCAGCTATCAGCCGATTAGGCCCGCGATCGACCGGCGACGTAACGAGTATAAATGGTGGCACTTCTCACCTTGCTTTCCCCTACAATCCTTCCCTTGTCTTAAGCACAAATTGCCATTTCACTCTGGGCATCGTATTGTTATCATTATACTCTACACTATACATTCTACGCACATATAAATGCTGCGATATCATAGCATCCGGTCGAAGAACTTCAAAGACGTTGATAGGAAGGATGAGACGACCGAGAGGGGTGCAGAGTCAATTGGGGACACTTCTTCTGTTTCGTCGGATTTGTCTCGCGCTCGCAAACCATCCAAGATGAAGGAAATGTCGACAAAGGCAGCCAAAGGCGTCAAGCGCCAGTTACGACGGCTCGATGAGTTCCTACACCACGTGACTCATACCAAACACGAATCAATAGAATCGAAGCCATCCTCGTCGCTGAACACGGTCCCCGTTCGTCGTCGGACGTTGTCGGTCCCTTCTGCTCCCGTCAGCATTGCCTTCGAGCGTATTCGTACGAGGTCTACCTGGAATAGTGCGAAGTACGCAAAGGAAGCAGATCGAGCCAGTTCTTTGTCCTACCCCCTGTCTATCTCAGCTGAAATTGGGATTCAGACCGACGACATCGTTGAAGAAGCACAAACCGAAACACAAATGGTAGATCGAGACGAGAAACCCTTACCAGTTGACCATGGGCTGGCACCAATCTCTTCGACGGTGTACGTCGAGAGAGTGGTTCCCAACCCGTTCCTCTTAGATGAGGAGAGCGGTGCTCAGGTAGAGGAACAAGCTACCTCTCCGGTTGCCGTTTCTCCTGTAAATATTCCTCTCGACCTACCATCTTCCCCTCGACAGCCGCTCTCCGCTGCCCCCGATCTCAACAAGGCCGTTCCTCCTCCTCCCATGGATGAATCAGACGACGAGGAAGAGGAGAGGGCGGCAGAACAGGAAGACGTTCCAGAAATTTACCTTCCTGCCCTCACTCTCCCTACAATGTTTCTCCCTATTCCGAATGTACGCCTGTCTTTCAGTTTCTACTTCTTAACATGGTGGTTGCGCAGACATTCAACTGTACGATCGTAATCCCTCATTCTCTTTGTATCATATAGACGGATCCGTTGACTACGCTCCTCAACAAATATATTTATCCTCCTGAAAGACGTCCTCAGAGGGATCTGTCCGGTGAATGGACACACAGTGATTTCCATACTCTGGTCGTAGGTTGAAGGCTTTGTCCAGACAAGAATATGGCTTGTTTAATATGTCCACATACTCTAGATGACCAACAGCTGGAGAGCACTTGCAAAGATGGCCCGAGATAGACTTGTATCGGCTGATCCATCAGACTTGAATCTCGTTCTGGGCGTAAGTTCTCGAATGACTCTATTCCAATCTGGTGGTAATAAACTCGCTCGCTAGCTATGGCACCTCCGCCTCTCTTGCCTAGCCCGTCTACGGCTTTTCAACCAAACCTCAGCAGAATGCACGAATCTCTTCAGCGTCCTCTCTGCCATCAGCCCGCCAGAAACGCGTGAATACTTCTTCGATCGTGTCATACCGTTCGAACTGGAAGTCATGCAGACGCGCTTGAAATATTGGGCTGGGGACCACATGGGATACCTCGATGCTTTGGCTGCTTTACTGAAGAAATGCAGACTCAAGTGTAGAGCCGCATCGAAAGCAATCAAGGAAGGTGTTCTTTCTGACGAGACTATCGTTCCGATGTGGAAGGAAAGAGGGACGAGGGTGACGCTTATCCTTGCGAGTCAGATGGCTGAGATGAAGGTGAATATTCTATTTATTCCCCTTATCTCGTTACTTCTACGTATCTACAGGAGCTCTCAGCAGCAATAAAACTCCTGGAACCACTCGCTTCCCAAACTGAAGCCAGTCCAGCCCTCATATCCTCCATTGCTCGGATCTACCTCCAAGAAGGCTACTTCCCAGCCGCCAAAAAGCACTTCAACGCCGTCGAAGCGGATCCTCGTGCAGACGAGCGCCTTAAAATGATGAACAAAACATTGTTTGCCATTGCGGAGGGGGAATGGACAGGCGCCACTGATGGTCTTGGAAAATTTTTGGAAATGGATGCAGAGAATTATGTGGTTTGTTTCTTTGGAGAAATATTTTTGTACCTTTGCAATGCTGAATGGGTTTGATTTTAAATTCAGGCTTTGAATAACCTGTCTGTAGCTTTATTGAGTCAAGGTAAATTGAAGGAGGCATGTATTAAGAATTTCACTGTCAGTAACACAAGGATGGCTGAATAACTCGGTCAGGCAATCAACGTACTGGAGGATGGGCTGCAAGCATCTCCGTCCGCTTTCGCAGTCACCGAACCGTTGCTTTTCAATTTGTGTAGGTCTGACTTTGATTCAGGAGGGATTTGTTCTGATAGAACTCCTTTTCAGCTACGCTTTACGAGCTTCGAGCAACTGTTGGACTGGAAAAGAAAAAGGAACTCCTTATAACTGTCGCCAAATGGAGTGGAGATGGATTGAGGACGGCATGTTTGAAGATGCCGTCAAGTTGAACCACAGATTTTGACAGGGTAAAGTTGAACCAATTGAAAACCAATTGATCATGGCAAAGTAAACTAGATATTCAATAAAATTTAGCAAGGCTATCAACAAATGCTGTGCAAGATTTCTGGGTAGCATCTAATAGACACCAGGGATATATTTCCATTTCACAACCTCACAATATTTGTCCCAATCTTTGCCATACTTCCTTGAGCATCTACATATAAATGTCAAAAACTTCAAACGAACACGAAAAGATTCTAAAACGTACCGCTCAAAGTCGCGAGTGCACCTATGTAACAGGGTGACGATGAAGAACATAGAGTAGAAATAGGGTATAATGCTGGCAGTGCCGATGATGGCACCCCACGTCAAACTCATCGTCCAGTCTGCAATGTAGTTCGGCTTGCGACAATACTTCCACCAGCCGCTCGTGAGGAGGCGATTTCTTAAAAGCGAAACAGGCGTTTGAGATTCAGATCCTTACATCCATGAGATGAGGTGTTACTTACCCATGGGCAGTCTGGATATAAGTAGGGTTCTTGACAATGCAACCTGGGAGTTGAGGGAATGTCTTGCGGAAGGTGGTGATGCCTTGGGTTTGCATCTTGAATCGACTCTTTTGAGACATGGAGGTATCCCAGATGTAGTATGCAGTGCAGATAAGAGTGTAGATGAAAATGTAACCAAGCGTTGAGAATCGGTACATGGCAGGGTCATGGGAAGCCATATAAACCACTGAGTAGACATAAGACTGTTTTAGCAGCGGGTCAGTAAATCTAGGAAGATACATAATTGGAACGGAAGAATCACATACAAAGGGAACTCCGGAGAAATTCCAGAAGATGACCATGAATCCCCATCTAAATGACGTTTTAACGCATAATTCAACAGAATTGATGAATTATAAATTTACTTCTCATGGAACATATCCCAAGTTTGAGGAATACATTCTTCACCCTTCGCACACGCGTTGAGATACAGACCAGTGGCGAGCATCATAAAAGCCATGTTCTAATTTTGGCGTTAGAAAAATTTTATACAAAACAAAGGCGAAAACGACTTACGGGGGTAACATAACCATATGTTTCATATTGTTTACAAGCCCCAGATACAGAAAGGAAGAAAACGATGACCCAAGGGATGCGAACTTCAGCCCACATCTTCAAGTCGACAGGCCCAAGACGCGGGTTGAGGGCTGCGCCCATGAAATAATCATAAAAGAAATTTCCAGACATGCGCATCGCGGTGCCGGTCAATACAGCATGCAGGTATGTGATAAGAGAGACACCAAAACCATATATCATCGAAACGGACATCAAATGGCCAAAATTATCGATGATTTCAGTTAGACGGAAGATATGGAAATAGTGAAGTGTGAAAGCCGTGACGAGGGTGACGTAGAGGCAGACCAAAGCGTTGCAGTTGTACATGAGCGTTTTGTAGTTGAGTGAGGGGACGGGCAATCCTTCTTGTTCATAACCAGGAAGCACCCAGGCGATGAAGAGCTGGAAAAAGAAATTGCCAGAGTAGACTTTCCAAGCGTAGCAGTTGGGGCTCGCATCCTAAGACGCGTCAAAAAAATTCACAATGTGGACAACGCAAGCAATTATTACCTTTGCAATGTGACCCCACATACGTCCTAGGAAAGGTTTAACGTCGCTGATAGAGTTCGGATGAACAAGCTTTCCATCGTAAAACCAGAGGCATATCCAAAGGTAATACATCAAGACGGGGAAACCAGTCATGATCGCAACTACACCCCATGGTCCTCCAAATTCATAACTAAGAAAAATAAATGCAAGTTGTGAAAATACATTACACAAGTGAAACGTACGTCTCATGACTGTCGAGGCGCTTGTCGGCCTCTTTTCCTGCTTCTGTTATTACGATTTTTGAGCCTGTACTATTGGATTTCCTCTGGTGCAGGTCGGATTGACCATTCGTCTTGAGGGCCGTTGACATGGAGTGCCAAATGGAAGGAAAAATATTCGTCGAACGACTTTTTGTATCTGTAACTAAATTTAGATCGTGGGTTTTCCTATCATTTGCACATGGAACCGATTTAGAAATTAGTACAATATCACCAAGTGGGTTTGCAATACAATCCCAGGTGCCTCTCAATGTCAAATAAGTATGAGATAGACATACTGCTAACAAAACTCTTGATCGAAACTACTGAAACATCAAGTATGAGGTTTGGGTTGCTCGCATTACGCCAGTTAAACAGATGATTCTGGCTGAGAACTCGAGTCCAGCTGTTCATTCTTGACGGCCATTCGAGCAGTGAAAGTCATAGTCGGCTTCCACTTAGCTGAAGTACGTGGCGTAGTTTCTTCGAATAAGCGGTCGACTTGCTCGAGGGTGAGACCTTTTGTTTCGGGAACGAGAAAATAAGCATAGACAGCGGCGCAGGTGCATAGACATCCCCAAACGAAGAAAACGTTGGACTTGAGGTTGCCCTTGTCTTCATTGACCATATAAGGTGTGACGACAGAAAGGATGGTATCCCAGAACCAGTTGGATGCGGTCGAAAGAGCGATTCCACGAGCACGGATAGGGATTGGGAAGATCTCGCCAACGATAACCCAGCCGCCTGGACCCCAGGTGGAGGCAAAAAAGAATATGTAGATGCAGATGAATGCAATCTGGACATTGACGGCCGGAATGTTATTAGCAGTTTTCTTGCCTGCACTATCGATGTGAGTGTGATTGAATCCGACAGTGTCACCGACAATGGCAATGACAAACTGGCAAATAAGCATTCCGACGGCACCCCAAATGAGGAGAGGGCGACGTCCGAATCTTTCTATTGTCCAGAACGACACGGGAGTCGACAAGACATTGATCAGGCAGAAGATGAAGGAGATGAAGAAGGTGTTGGAGATTGCGTTGGTGGATTGGAGGAAGGGCGTCGAATAGTAGAAGATGAAGTTAATGCCGCTTAATAGTACCATCATTTGAAGAGTAATTCCGAGAATGGTACGACGAAGGTTGCTTTTAGCTTCCCAGAGGCTACCACTGAAGGAGTTGGTCCAGGTGGAGATGTAGGATGTAGTTGGTATGATTTTCCGCTCATATTCGGCATTAGCGATAATTTCACTGAGTTCGGGTTCTATGAATTCCGAATCATTTGGCTGACCACGGAGTGTGGCCAAAGCCCGACGAGCATCTTCGATTCTGCCACACTTTACTAGGAATCGTGGAGATTCTGGTAGAAAGAAGAGACCGAGGGCAAGGACGATACCCCAGGCAAACTGGACACCGATGGGAACACGGTACTGACCAGTATCAGCGCGACTTTGGGAAGCATATACGATAACGGAGGCGAGAAGGATGCCGACGGTGATGCAGAATTGGTAGGCGGCAACCAAAGCACCGCGAACCCTTCTTGGGCAAACCTCGGACATGTACATGACAATGGTTGCCGAAACATGACCAAGGCCGAAACCGGCAATAAGACGTCCAGAGATGATAAGACCCAAGGATTGGGTAGGGTTGTTAACACCTGTAGTGGTCTCTATAATAACTCCAACGAGAAAGGTCATACATCCGATGATAATAGTTGGTCTACGACCAAAGAAGTCGGCAAGATCTCCAGCCATCACAGCACCTGCACCTCAATGAGAAATTATCACGACACAGAAAAATAAAAACACGAACTCACCAAAGAACGTTCCGCATGACAAAATGGAAACGATTATGGATTGATGGTAACTTTTGAGCGAAATAGCGTTGGGTCCTTCCACAGCCGTGATGAATAGACGAGAGCCGCTGACGCCATTGATATAACCAGAAGCTGAGCCAAAGAAAATCCCCCCAAAGGTCGCAAACGCACACAGAAGGTACGCTTTCCACGTAACAGGTGCTTCGATGCGTGATACATCTGTAGTGGTAGTAGGCGATGAATCGTTCAGCGTCATGATATAAAAATTGAAACTTGCAGCAACGCACTACACGGACGCCAAAGAAGGGGAAAGAAAATTTGCTTGCTTCATAGCTTATAATGGGAATCAGGGTTCATCTGGCCTCAATACAGTATTGTGCGGGTCAGGCGAACGGTACATGGGACCGGTTAGAGATTTAAAGTGCAATGTGATTCCCAACATAAGTTAATCACATCATTAGGTAATTTGAACGTGTAGACAAGCTGAGTTTGCTCTGCTTTTGTCTCGATTTTTACCATGGCTTCTTCTGTCTTCTACAGATGGGCGTCTCGGAAGGATGAGTCGCGTGTAACATTCGATGGCACTGGAATCTCAATTTTCGATTTGAAGCGTGAAATTATTCTAGCTAACAGTTTGAGTAAAGCAAACGATTTTGATCTCCATATATACGATTCTACCTCAAAGCAAGGTACTTGTCCATCGTCTTGGGTGATCGTTGACGAAAATGATGTTTTATTATGCAGAATTCAAGGATGATTCACAAATTATTCCCCGTTCTTCCTCTGTCATTGCCAAACGCTTACCTGCTGTGCGGCCAGGGAAGGGCAGGGCGTCAGTATATGTAAATGGAGCTGGTCCCGCCATACCCACATCCGACGCGGTTGCGCGAGGCATTGGAGGAGTTCTGACTTGGCATAAAGGTGCAATGTCAAAACGGTTCGACGGAAAAGATGAACCACCTACCACACCTGCAGCTCCCAAGCCAGTGGTTGCACCTGTGTGTTCCATATTCCGGTTATTAAAACCGTTCAAACCTTGATATATTCCTTCATAGATAACGGTTTCGTCTAACATAACGAAGGAAGACGAGGCCGCCGCCATGGCCGCCATGTTTCAAGCCCAGACCCAAAACTGGGAGGAAACTCAAGAAAAGATGTCACAGTTGGTGTCTCCCCATTTCGGGTTTCATTTGTACAGTAGTATTGTATCTAATGAACATTATTCTCCTTTCTTTCCTATACATTTTTCAGTGCTCAGGTTATCTATCGCACCACGAGAGGTACAGGATTCAGTGGACGTGGTGGAAAGCCACATATGCCAATCAACGAGAGGCCTTTGCCGCCTAGTTATGTTTGCTATCGCTGCGGGCAGAAAGGTTTGCTTTATTAGTCTCAAGTTACCTCTTAATAACGTCTTTTCAAGGCCACTGGATTCAAGACTGCCCTACGAACAACGATCGTGAGTTTGATCACCGTCCACGAATCAAACGTACGACAGGTATTCCACGGAGTATGCTAAAGGCTGTCGACAACCCCAATGCTAGTGGTGAACTTGCTCAGGGAGTGATGGTCACTCCGGAAGGAGGTTATGTCGTGGCTAGACCAGATCTGTAAGCCTTCCTTGCTCTCTTTTTTAAAAATTTCCTGAATCATAATAATCATCGCACTTTTAGAGCATCATGGCAAAAACAAGTAGCCAAGGCCAAAGGCGGTCTTACAGCAGCAGAAGTTCGAGAAAAGGCCCCTTCAGATTCTTCTTTAGCTTGTCCAATAGACAACAGGCTATTCCGAGACGCCGTAAAAACTCCCTGCTGTAATAAAGTCTATTGCGAAGAATGCATTCAGACACATTTACTGGAGCGAGATTTCATCTGTCCCAATTGCGGCAAGAAGATCGCTAGTTTGGATAAGCTACTTGTGGATAAGCCAATGAGGACGAGGGTCTCTGACTACATAGAAAGAGCGATTGAGGAGAGTAGGAAGGAAGGGAGTGGAGGGGATGACGGTTCGAAAGACGACAGTCGACAACAGGTCTGTTTCTATGTTCTCCACAAATCGTTTTTCAGAAACTTAGGAGGTATAACTTACAGTCCGATGGCCCGGATGATAGTTCAGGCGACCAAGATATCTATTCTGAAAACCAACCTGATCTTAACCTCGACATGTCCCAAATGGTCGTGGACCAAATCCCTCAAATACAGGCCCAGATTGCACAAATCTCTCAAGCACTCCAGAATCCGAACCTTCCAGACCACGTCAGGCACCAAACTGAGATGCAACATCAACACCTACAGCTTCAACTTTCTCAAGCACAAGCCGTCCAAGCTGCACTGGCCGTGGCGACGTTTCAGCAGCAGCAGCAGCAGCAGCAAGTGGTCGCTGCTCAGCAGGCGGCTGTTGCTGCTGTTGCTGCACAAAATACAGCTGGCATGGCTGGTTTCAACACGATTGGTGGGATTGGTTATACACAGTTACAGACGAATCCCACAGATTCGGCGTATCAGAGATTACCTGTCAACAACAGACGAAGAAGTAAACGGGATCGACCTTCAGATTTCTTTGAGACTGCTGGTTCGGATGGCACAAAAGTGCCCAGATACTGGGAGTGAGAACAACGCAGTATAGAATCGTGTAGCCAGCATTATGTCTTCCCATGTAAATATTACAGACAATGACGCATATCTTACATTGAGAATTGAAGGACAAAAAGGACTACTCTAAGTACTATGAGGAGGCTTGAGCCGCTGGTGCTGCTGTTGGACTTCCACCAGCTTTCTTCAGCAACAATTGTTGATATGTTTCCCAAGCCGAAATCAACTACGAAAGGTATGCGGTGAGCTAACGACAAAAAGAAAAAATTTCGATTATTACCTCTTTTTGTCGGAGGATCATTCCTTCAAGAAAAACCTGTAACGAGTCCTTGAA
The DNA here is from genome assembly GCA_026262225.1 of Inosperma sp. D86. Lineage (NCBI taxonomy): Eukaryota > Fungi > Basidiomycota > Agaricomycetes > Agaricales > Inocybaceae > Inosperma > Inosperma sp. D86. The sequence goes on from JAIUJM010000014.1 coordinate 66,776, forward strand.
GTCCTGTATCCTCTCTTGCTCAAATCTTGCAACTTCCGATTTGACGAGCTTTGAAACTTGCTCAAACTCGAGTTTTGCTTCCGACGCTCGTCGTTCTGCCTTTAAGAGGAAAAGGCATACAATTTAAAAATGGAATGAGAGCAAGTTAGTAATCACCAACCTCTGCAATCTGGCTGAGGGAGTATCCCAATCGATCAGGAGGAATCCTCCCTTGTGCACGATTCTTTTCATGCGTCTGTTTCGTTCGCAACAAATCGCTTTCTGCTTGCTTCCATGAGTGGTACACTCGGACACGTGAATTGAATGCAAGCTTAGGAGGAGAATTCAGTTATATTGCCACTCAGGAATTCAAAAACATACTCGAACAGAGTTAATCAATCTCGCATATTCGTCAACTGTGGCCACCAAAGTAGACATATCCTGATCTGCCTGCGTGGCTTGTAGGTCCTGTGCCTTCCGCTCAACCTCTGCCAGGCCGGACAAGGACTGCGCCAGCTGCTTTCCGACATCGGACGCAGCGAGATCAGAAACGTTTTGCGCAAATTCTCCAGTAGCCGCAGATAATTCTAAGAAAGGCGGTTTAATGCTTAAGTTTAATAAAGAAGTCATGGGAAAAAACCTTGACGCTGTCTTGCGACTATATCGATAGCCTTGACCAAGCCACGTAGCTGGGATTCAAGGCCGTCTAAGTAAGCCTTCTGTCGGTCAAACCACTAATAAAACAAGAGCGTTTCAAATCATCACAGATTCTTCAAGAAAAAACCTACTTCGTCCGTTTCATAGAACCGAGGACCTGCGATCGTTTGTCCAATGGAAGCAATAAGTCCACCTCTTTCTTGCGCTTGTTCAGCTTTCCTGTGTTTCATCTATAGGCCCAATTCCAAAACATAATTCTTTATACTAGAGCAGGTCCACGCACATCCAAGGCAAAATTGTCACTCTCTAGGAAGAACTTCAAATCTGCATCCTTCATCAAGACAGGATGGTTTGCAATCTTCTGGATGCACTTCTCTAGTGCTTGTCGTCGCTGTTTAACAAACTGATCATCGAAGCGACCGAATGTGTTCTTTTCTGGTACAGGTGGGACGACGACTCCAGGGTTGTTGGCAGAGAGGGTCTCGTAGAGCCATAGAAAGTCAGAATAGCGCCGGAGAACTGAAAATGAGGATTTTTGGAAGAGAGGTGATGTCGTCTGGTAAAGTTCGTGATTAGCACATAGAAGGAGAGGGAAGTGACAGTTGTGTTGAACACTCACTCTAGTGTGCACCGTGTACATCGTGAATGATCGAATTGGATCTCCTACTTTCTGGGGATCATCTACAGTGATTACAAAAACTGGCTGCAGGCCTTTATCGTCTTTCTTTGCCTGAAAATTGGGTCAATAATCATTACTTAGAGCAAACGAATAGATAAACTAACTGTAGAAATATCTCGCTGCTGCTTGTCCTGCAAAGTCTGAAGAATGGGCTTGTCGTCATCGCTGTCCTCGTCGGCAGCTTGTCGTTGAGGGTGGGGTTTTGCAGAATCTGGAGCAACTAATGTATTCCATGGCACATCCTCCTCAGCGTGCCACCCACCAGTAGCCTCTCCTCCAATTGAGAGCCCTGTAAAAGAACGCTCCAATATCGAAGACGCCGATGGGTCCAAAGGTGACTTGAAAGCTAACGTCGAACTCGGTGTCTGCGATGAAGCAAACGAAGAATCCGACTTCGAAGGTGTCGAAAGGTTTTCTGGGAACGCAAATGTATTATTCCTCTCAGCGTTTGTTGATGGCGAGGCTGGTGTAGCCATTTTCTGTGTCTCTGACACTTCAACGCGAATGTCTCCTTCATGTGATAGAGAACCACGTTCAGAGAGGTCACCTCGCTTCGTATCTGTTGTCGTCGTTGGTACACTTTCTCGGAATCCTGGTGTTCGAAGCTTGGTACCTAGTGGTTCATTGTCATCATCATCCGAGTGATGGGACAGTGCTGCGGCAGAATCTAATGGGTCAGAAGCCGTAGGCTCCGGTTGACTTGTACTCAAAGCTGTCGTCGTTGTTGCGGTCGTTGGTGCATCCGTCGGCGTTGTCGTTTCAAACACATCCAGATGCGAGTCGAATGAATCCGATGTGGTGAAATGGGAAGTGGTGCTCCCAAATACGTCCACTGAACCTGTCGTTCCGAAAGGTGTTGCCCATGGATCTGGAGATCCAGAACGGTGCTGAGCGAATGGATTCGAGTCGTCCGCAAATGGGTTTACCTCTAGTGCCGCTCGCGAGGGGCCAAGCAAGTCGTCAAAACCATCCATGGTCGATGTTCACAATAATGTCAATTGCCGATCATCAGACTGGCATTTCCCGAATTTAGCAACACCCCTATCCCCATGTGACAGTTGGCACAAGTATAGATTGATATATTTTACAGGGTATAATTCTGCCTATAGAGGTATGCCCAAAATTCCAAGAAGTAATGAGAACAAATAGCTGTTTTGGAAGGCGCAATTAATGGCAATTCACAGAGTGAAGGATAGTGAATGAAATAGAGAAATCATAAAGGGTCAAAGAATAATTGCCCTAATGTGGACCGAGCGAAAACCATAAGGACCTTGAAAAAAGCTTGACAACTATTCTAGGAGATGAGTTTCTCACCCCAGACAAGTCGGTGTCGATGAGCTCGGATGGCACCTGTCGTTCCAATCCAGAGAAGCCAGAAACAGATGATGAAGGAGATGATGAATGTCGTACGCATTAACACTTTCCACCTCAAGGAAACTGGACTGGAAGAAGTGAAGATGGTCACTCGCCAGCGCTCGTAAAAGTCTGTGTTAAGCCAAGTTAGATCCTCGACGAGGTGCTGTGCCTAGATTTTGTTAAGTAAGCGGTGAACAACGTATGAAAGGCAATGAACAGCGCACCTTCTCCCGTCCAGAGTCATAGGCATGTCGGATGTCGGATACTTGAGCCTGGGTAGTGGGAAGCGTTTCAGCCAGGTCCATCAGAGTGTCCGTCAAGTCTTCTAAATCGTTTTTGATTTGTGGAACCTGAACTTTCAGGGCTCTCTCTGCACGTTGAGAATTACGCTATACATCCGAATGGGAATTTTTTTCTTCAACAAAATCATCAAATCTCACCTGAAGTGCTTTATAACTCTCCTGAACCAAATTTTCTACTGCTCTGAAATTGCTCAGGTCTTCCGACAGTTTCGACTAACACCTCCTGTCAACTAGCAACATAAAAAACTGCAAAACTTCACACACCTCCAGATCTTTCATACGGTATTCATATGTGATGCTTGATTTGCAGATTTTCTTCACAGCAGCCTCCACTTTACTGTTAACCAACAAAATGAGGAATTGAATGAACAAGGCAACTTGAAACGCAACCTTGTTGAAGGAATGGTTGAATTATCCGAAGCTTGTTTAGAAGATCCCGGCTCCAAGAAAGCCAACTGCTTTTGAGGAAGCATCCCAGTATTAAGAGTAGAAACAGGCCCCACCAGGAGTCGATAAAGGACAGGAGAAGGCTTGACGTGCGTTTGAGAAGACTCTGATCGAAATTCACATGCACTTCGGAATTCGGACCGATGACTCCTTTGCTACTGCACAGCCACCCGACTTGATCCACATCGACCCCCGTTATCTGATAGCGTTGCAGATGTTAGATTTTTAGGCGCCCATACCTATGCCGAAGATTCTAATGAGTATATACTGTGCTACAAGGAGTTTTTGTCTTGCTATTCCATGTCATAGGCACTCAGTTTTTTGCTGACTGTTGTGGTACTTGTCTCAAGGGGTGCTTTCAAAACGGCAACTCAGCCATTTATCCCTCTCCCATCAAATGTTTACGGATCGGAGGACAGCAACAATTCCAACTCATGAGCCGAGGCGAACCACAGATGACTGATCCCGAACCAGTTCTCCGAGGCTTTTATACACCGACCTCACTACAAACCTTAGACCAGAGTATTTCGGCAAATAAAGAAATTTTATTGCAATTTTCACCCTGACCCTTTTACGCAACTGTTTCACTCCGAGTCTGTCGTACTACATGTCTGGTCTTCCGTGAAAGGTGCACTCAACAGAGGGTCCCAAACTACGGGCCTTCCTGATATTACACCATATTTACATTCCTGCTGCAAAAATGCTGCAACCCCTAGGGTTTGTAACTCGGGAACACTTCTTTTATGGAACCCTCAGGTGAGGCTCCTCAAAACCATTGTCTGCCAAATTTAGGTTTGTTGCTTGTGACACTGGCTATCAAGCGGTAATGACTCCGAAACTTTCCCGACCACAAGTAAACGTGTTTCGTCGGTCGGATACGTACCCCTGGTATCAGTTGGTTCAAGCTGGACAAATTGGGACCAAAAGAGGACTTGAGAGCTTTGGTAGTGGCACTTTGGATATGTGTCATCCAAGTGTCATTCGCTGCCAAAACGCACGTTCTTGATTTGTGTTTGTAGGTCCAAAAAAGGGCAAAATCTTGGTTTGGGTTTACACCGTCGACTCAAATCAAGCATCAACAAGGGCCGTCTATGTTGCCAGTCCTTTAAATGTTCAAACTAGGAGATCTCAATTTCGAGTCGAACGAATCAAGTCGCTTTACCGTGTTAAGCACCATTGTTAATTGGCAAACCTGGCTCGGTAGTTTAATTGACTGGCATGATAATGGTTTTAGTAAGTGTGGGTGACGCAACTTTATCAGTTTATGCCACACGGAACTGCCTGTGTATTGGCAGCTGAGTTGTCCCACAAAGTGCAGAAGTCTGAATGTGGTCACACCAGTACCCTCAGCCAAGAATCCCACATGCGACAACCTTCTGTAGACATGCCATAAGCAGATGTCTTCAGACTTCCGTATTTGAAACCGCTTTAGTGGTGTTAGGTTAAACAAAATGGTATTTTGACTCGGACAACCACCAGCGACGCTTTCTGCAGATCCGAGAGCCTTTGATTCCGTACAACCAATCTGGTTGCTGGGAATAGATACTTTCATGAACCGGGAATCTCATCTCTCCATTTGCTTTTCTCTGATCGGTTACCACAAGGAAAATTTTGTTATAACTAAAGACTCTAGATCTTTTCTAAAGTAGACCAATTTAGTTCAAGTACTGTGAATACTGATACCTATCCTCGAAATGAGAATATTGTTTCAATGAGATCCTACAACTGATTTTATTGCCGAGAATCAGGTATCTAGAAGTACATGTACAATTCTGAGCTAGAATGTTCGCATAAGAAGTGGACAATTCGTATTCCAAATCTTGAATTATTTGGTTGCACATATACTAAAAATTATTGACAGTTCGTAAATTAGAGATGAGTGTACAGTGGTTTGGGAACCAAAAATTGGGGAGAAAAAAGCAGATTGCAGAAGAGGATCAGACACCACAGATTCTGGATGAGAAGATGCAGTTATAATGTTACACAATTTGCATAGAAAAAGTGATAAATCAAAAGCAAGTAAATGTTAATTGAAACATAATAACCAGCACTGAATAAAAAGAATTCTTGGAACAAAGGAAATCTTAAGACGGCGAATTCACCAGAAGGTTCTCTTATTGAACCATACAGCCAGAGGAGGCTCTCTTCTTCTTTTTGGCTTCTAGAACAAAATCACCAGGTAGTTGGGAATCATCGTCCTCCTCCTCTGCGCGACCAGATGTTGTAGGACGTGACGCAGGGACTGTTTCCAGTACTATAGCAGCAGATTTCATCCGATGATCGTTTCCTGACAGCTGAGAGCGTTTCCCAGTGTTTTGTCTACTCGAAAAGCTCTCGTTCGCTGTTGCGGCACTCCTCACACTGCTCATACCCGTACTGGAGCTGCTGATGGATAAAGGACGTGCATCCGCAAGACGATTAGTGCGTCTAGGTATGGGTATGGGCTTAGAGGGTGTTGTGGGGGGCGTGGTAGGAGAAGTTGGCGCAGATGTCCGTCTTTTGCCGCCTAGAGGTCTATGACCATCTGGTGAAGAGGTTTTAGGGACCGGGGACGAGGGAACGGAACCAGGGATACGACCTAGGTCTGGGGTTAGATTGGTAAGAGATTGCTTAACAGCGGAAATAAATCTGAATGCTGTTGGGGGGTGGTCGACAACGGGAGAACGGGGTGGGGGGTTACCGTCGAGGCTGGTTCTCGAGTTGTGCTCGACAAATGCAACGTCGGAGAGGGTGACATTTTGATGGTTATCATAACCGACTGGATTGGAATAGGCGCTCGCAGGGTTGCCCTTTTCATGATATTGAGCAAGGAGAAGTAGCTGCGTTCGCAAGTCGCAAGTCATAGGTGCATTAGGCGCACATTTCGTGTGAGAGACCAGGCTGCACTGAGAACACAGTAGTGCGGTTTTCTTCACAGCGGTTGCGCATACTCGACAAGTCATGGCTATGATAAAGCAATTGAAACTTGTCAATAGTTTGTAAGCAAGGATGGACCAAACGTACCTTTGTGAAAGGTCGTCTTCACAAAAGTGTGGTCCCTAGGCAAAAATTCTGTGTCGGGTGGCTGGATCGACGAGATGGAAGTTCGTCGACCCATTGGAGAAAATAGTCCAGCATCCTTCGGTGATCCTGACATATCAGGGATGTCCAGCTGTGCCAAATACCGAGCATCTGTTTTCTGGACTTCAGCGCTAACACGACGAATGAAAGGGATGCTATCTTGACCAAAAAGGCCCTAGGGTTGAGATAGACCTTGTTAGTCAAGTAATCAATGGCAGAATTTGATCATTACATTGAGATCCACCCAATTCTTTCTGAGCCAAGGATGTTCCCAAAGGTCTTGTGCACTAGGCCGACAGGCGGGGTCTTTATTGAAGCAAAGCTTTAAGAAATCTTTGAGGAGTTCATCACAGCCGTCTGGCAGGGGTGGCATGGGGTCTTCGACAATACGAAACATGACTGAATTTAAAGAATTTAGGACTTGGTAATCAAAAATACATGAAGGGACACTTACTTGACATAGAGTTACCAATATCAGCATACGGCGGCCTTCCAGTCAACAATTCAATGATTGTACAGCCCAAACTCCAGATATCGGACTTGGTGGAAGCACCTTTAAGTTCTATTACCTCAGGGGCCATCCAATTCGGCGTTCCAGCAACGTCCTTGTCATTCTCCCTTTTCATTGCTCGGAGATTGAGCGACACTCCAAAGTCTGTGAGCTTCACGTTACCGTTCTTTGTCGTGAGAATGTTAGCGGCCTTGAGGTCGCAGTGGACGACATCGCTCTTGTGTAGGTAGTGTAGACCTTCTAAAATCTTGATAACGTATCGTGCAACAAGACCTTCATTGAGCTTGCCGAAGGATTTGAGCGTCTGTCCGAGCGAACCATTCTCTGCGTACCTGAGAAGGGAAAAAGGCACGGCAATCATTTAAGACATCCATCCAATGCGCAATGCATATTAACAATAAAGCTTACTCAAGGATGATATTAAGGGTGTCTTCATCTCGGACCATCCCCTCATACTTGACGATGCTTGGATGGGAGAGACTCTTGAGGAGATCAACTTCTCTCATCAACTCCGTTACTTCCTCTTCCTTTAGGCCCTCCAGGCTAATCCTCTTAACCGCCACCATTTGACCCGTGTTCAGGTTCAGGGCACGATAGACGGCTCCAAATTGACCGCGACCAATACCATTGCCCAATTTCTGTTTTTGGATGTAAAGGTAAGAGCACGCTCATCAGGAAGGGTATAAGAACACTTACGAAGTATGTGGGTGGTTTTCCATCCTCCCGTACCACCAGTCTGTGCCGGATTGTATCAGCACCGTCAACAATAGAATCACGAGCCGTCAGCAAGTCACTCGCGCTAACACCTGCAGATGAACTGGCACCAAGGTTCACCATGCTCTCGAATCGAGACCGTAGCCTCACTCGTTTAGGTCCTCCTCCTCCTGCACCGATGCCAGCTACACCAGCAACTGGGTGTCCCAACTCGTCATATGAATTCGGTCTTGCTCTCCGACGAGCAGCTGAACTCGAGCCTTCGACTTCACTCTTGAACCGACCCCTCAACTTAGAGCGGTCACCCGACGGATTCACATCGACATTAACATCAGAAGATGCGGCACCAGGATCCGATGAGCGAGGTATCGGCAAGGGCTGGTGCTGATGTGGGTGATATTCTGCTGATATCGTCCTCGGAAAAGGTACCGAACCGGCTGGCGCAGCAGCCGATGTTGGGGATATAGGAGGCGTGGCCGCAGCAGTTGTAGGAGCAGATAGTTTGGGTGTTGGAGGGCTTGATCCTGATCCTCCTGCTGCAAAAGATCCAACTACAAAATCAGGACTCATTCCAATACCACTGATGGGTGACGGTCTATTGCTGCTGTGTCGTCTCAAGACGACCCTTCCATTCGGGCTTGGACTCGATCGTCTCTCAGGATTCGTTTCCGACCTTAACATGACCGCTTCCTTCGGAAGGAGACCAACGCCAACGCCATCGATACTGTTCCTCGGCCTGTGTGTCGGTCGACGTGGGGAGAGTCCAGCACCCGACGTATCATCACCCCGAGTAACGATAGCAAGTTTCCTTGGCGGTGAGACAGACGGACTCTCTGAACGCATCGGACCAAAAGCATCGATGAAATCGTCTGGCCATTTCCCTTTTCTTAGGTGAACGGGAGATGGAAGCCGGTCTGTGCTGGGAGCTGGAGGGGGACAATCGCCTTCGTCCGGCTCCTTTTCCTCTGCTACTCGTGTGAGATCTACGGGGGCTTCGCTTAGCTTACGCTCTCGCTCTACCCACGGCGTACCGATTTCTTCAGGAACCCAGTTCTTTGACGATGACCGACCAAGCGATGCTGCCGGTTCGGAAGTCATGTCAGTGGTGGTTGTTATTGAACGTATTGTTGCGTAATTGGGGTTGTTTCCATTCCCACTATTAGAACGATCTCTCATACCCCCAGATACGTAACACTTCCCATGCCTCCCTGGACTGGAGCCTGGGTCTAGGAGACTCGATGCGATAGTAATAACCGTCGTCGTTGATGTCGTTACGTCAGAAGACATAGACTGACGAGAAGGTGTGTGTGTAAGGTTGATTTGGTGACGAGAGTGGGGGGATTTCACGGGAGGCATAGGGGAAGAAAGAAACGGGTCATCTCTCACGGAGTCATTATCTCCAATCGATGCGCGTGTGGAGTCGGCGACGGAGGACCTCATTCCCACTCCTATTTCAAATCCTATGGGTGTGGGTGTAGAGGATGATGTATTCACCCTCGTCACTAGTGTTCTGGGTGATACTGGGGTCGAGGGAAAGGAATCAGGACCCATCGAAACGGAAGTCGAATTTGACCCTGAACTGGGCGTGCCGGAATCAACCCTAGTATTCCTGGCCTTCTTAGGACTCGCGTTGCTTTTTGCCCAGGACAATAATCCTGAATGTTTCTCTTTCTCTTGACCTCTCTCATTCTCTTGTATGCGATCGCGTTGCTGTTCCCTCCCGCCCCCATCCCCTGAACCGGCGAGGCCCATCCCAACCCTGCTCACCTTTCTTAAAGGCGATTTCGGTGGTGGCTTGAGGATAGGTGGGGATGGGGATGGTACATAGGATGCATAACACGCTCCCTCCTCTGGTTCAATGTTGCCTACAGCTTCTTCATCATAATTGAGAGCCGACACTGCAGCCTTAACTTTTATTTTTGCTTTCGTATCGGGTTTTGGCGAAGGGGGTCCATGTACAGAGGTGGGTGTTGATGGCAATGGTCGCATCTTGGCTTCAAGCTTTGTACGGGTTGTTGTCCTGCTGCTAGGCCTGGTAGGTGTGTGAGGGAGGGGTCTTTCGTCTAGCGGACTGACGCTGCGGAGTTGATTCTTGAATCGATCTCGATCACGATCTCGGTCCTTTGTGGGACTGGTTAGTAGGTTGGGTGTGGATGCGGCTGCTCTAGATGAAGTTGTGGGGGAATTGGGGGGAGAACGAAAATGTTGGTTCCGAGTGCGACCATATGGAGAGGAGGAAGGGGAAGGAGATACTACTTTGGTTGGTGTAGGCGGAAGAGGGGAAGATTTGATGGTGGGTTTTGCTTTGGGTTCTGGTGATATTGCTTGACCTCGCGTAACTTTACCTCGTCCTCTTTCCTCTTCGCCATCTTCCTGTTGGACTACATCAAAAAGACGGAGAATGGTTCTGGCCACCCTTGCCAATGACTCTGGACTGGGTTCGACGAAGTCTTCTTGTGCGAATAGTTCGTCATTCTGCAGACCAAGGGAACCACAAGCTGCAAGGAATTTCGCAATGTTTGAACGACTTGATTCACGAGGGGAAGGGCAAACGATGGTCCGGGAGCGTAGTTTATTGAGTAACCTTGGAAGAAGATCATAAGAATTTATTAGACAGAAGGATGTAAAACATACTGGCACAGAACATAACCGTCTCGTAAAGCATCTGCAAAGAGCCTCCGTTCTCTCTCTTCAGCAGGGGAAGTGAGGGCAACGATGCCTGGACTTGGACTCTTTGACCAAACCCTCTGCGCCCTCGTAAGGAGTTGCAGTCGCGTCTCTACATGGTCCCAATCGGCTTTGTTTCTGAGATTTGACGGAGCCCTTGCCATCTCTCTGCAAAGATGTGTTATTGCAGAACGAATAAGATCCCTTATTTCTGGACTAGAACGAGGAGAAGGGGACCGGGAATCGTCAGGTGAAGTTCTAGCCGTGATGTGGAGGACAGGCGTCGAGATAGACCCCTGAGGCTGCAGCGGATTAACGAAGCTTACTCTTCGGACTTCATTAGCGCGTTGCCTGGGATCTGTAGTGTCCTGTTTCTTGCTCCCTCCACGGAGAGATTGTCTAAACTTTTGGAACGAGGACGCTGCCCCCGACGCCGGTGCCGTACCCTTGCCCGTCGTCGTCATGGGTTGCGCAAGGGGAGGAGGAGCAAGATCTTGCACCAATCCTGGCCTAGCACCAACCAGTTCGATTGATGGGAACCAAAAAATGACGACGCGTGCCGCGTTGGACTCAATTCGGTTCAATTCAAGAAACTCCAAAAGAATTTTGTTCCCACCAATTACACTGATAAGCTTGTCAGGAGGACGAAAGCAGTCGGCTAAATTTACTCTTCTCCCCTCAATCGGTTAGGCGCCAGATCTGATTGGTCATCAATATCGTGCTGTGTTCCAAGTCTGCCCACTGAAATTCCTCTCCAATAATACAGGGCCTACACGTGTCGGATGCGGTAGTCCTCCATACCTGGCTCCATAGCCACGCGCATCATTCTGTCCTTGAAGGGATGCATGTTCCGGCAGATGTGGGATTTATGATATGTTACTTATCAAGTGATAGCTGGATTCCGTAGTAACGTTAGTGAAATGACTACCTGTGGCAATCTCAATACGACAGCAATTCTAAAGTACATATACTACCTGTCTTGGGCTCTATTAGTGTGGGTATCCGTGATCAATTGTCGAATTCCAGAAACATGAATAGAGATGATAAAGAATATATCAATTATGAGACCTTTGTACTCCTGTCAGTTTTCCTGGACAAAGATCTATGGTAATTCCACTAGAGCTTGGCAGGATCCACCAGAAACCGAGCTATTGAGTGAATAATGTGCTCGACATAGTCATATACACGGGTTAGGTCATCAGATTGTCCTGTCGCGAATATGGGACAAAATTCAGCGCCCGAGTCCTCGAGGCTTTGATAATCAGTGGACAAAGACCCAACCAATACTTGCAAATTGTTCGTACCTTCAATTAGTCAGAAGTGGGTTGTCTGCGATATATTTCTACCTGTGCATTCCGAGCTTTTGTCGATTTCTAGTACCTTTCGATCTTGAAACCCGACAAGTCTCTATAGGATATCCCGGTGTATGTGGGTCCGGTAAAACCCCCACAAGCGTCGTGACACTAGAAATCGTTGGTCCATAGTGTTGTTGCCCCTTGTGATAAGCTACGACGCTCTTTCGAGTCTCGACTCCCCAGAGCGCTGCTCAGCGTTCGCCGTGCCCGGGGCCGTTCTCACTGGCATCATGAAATCACGTGAGATCGAAGCGCAGTCGTGACAAAACAAATAAACAAACAGACCAATTTCTGTCTCACCGACCACCTTATGTCGACCGCATCTTGATTAACGTTATATCTCAGAATAACTCCTACAAAAACTTCAAGGAAAACACCAGACAAAGTTTATAAAAAATAAAAAGACAAAGTACAGGTAGCAAATTTGAA